>SJYC01053519.1:0-19681 GCA_006408675.1 Madoqua kirkii | reverse complement strand
CAGCAGCAGCAGCATACATTGCTAAAGATAAAGTTGGTAAACTTATAGATACATAAAGAGAAACCATAAAAATAAAACAATAAAGAAAAAACAACTTATAAAAATGAAAATAATTTGATAGAGTTATGGAAAAACTGCCAGTGATTAATGTGCATGTCACTGCAATCTCCAAAGGAGGGATGAAGGAGTGAAAATTTTTGAAGAAATAATGACTGAAAATTTTCTAAATCCAATGCATTTCAAAAATTCAATAAACCCCAGAATAAGAAAAACAGACCAGACCACACCAACATGTATTTACTACACTATCTTCAGAAAGTTAGCTCTTTGAGTTTCAATTTTACCATCTAAGAATACTTATTTTCTGCATTGTGCTAAGATCTAATGAATTAGAGCTTGCAAAAAAGCTTAGAAAATTGTAAAACACCCATCACTATATTAATACGATGATAGTTGAAATTATACAACACATTATTGTGATGAATCAGTTTCAAAACTGGCTGATTACTCCCCATGACTGTCAGTCTGTTTTCTTCTGCTTTCATTGAATTACCCTTTACAGCCAGAACATACACCAAGGTTATAGAGAGAAAAGAAATTGAAGTTACAGTGCCTGCCATCCAAGAATTTACCATAATGTTAGGCAAATATACATAAAAGAAATTTAATCAAAACATGAATTGAACAATATCATTGCACTTGAATCTTTGTATACATGCATTCTCAACATGAAATATAGTTGATTTACAATGTTGTGCCAATCACTGCTCTACAGCAAAGTGAGTTTATATGAATCTTGAGGGGCTGGATGCTGGCTTGAGTAGTATGATGGGAACAGGGTGGATTTAACCATTATAGATTTCATAAAGTGCTTGAATCTTAAGCTGGGTTTTGGAGGCTTAGAAAGATACTGCACTAAAGCAATGAAGGCAGTGGGCCTATTGGAAGGAATGGATATAGAGATGGACACGAACCAGTCTTCAGGGCAGAGAAGAACAGGGTCTGAATGGGGACTGAGAAATCCTGGATTTTGTCCCTAATTACCAAGCAGGAGACTCTGCAGCCTCCTCATTGGCAAATCAGATTGAAAAGAGCTCTAGTATTTTGTATGGCTCCAAAATCCGGGTTCAAATCCTCTAAAAATGTTGAGTGGTTTTGGAAGCACACATATTTTCTTGGTTCCAGTAAGAGTCAAAACTGTAGTCTCTTAGGATATGATAATATTCAGATAAGGGTGATGAGCCAGGGTACAGAATCTAGAATCCACACAGAACGAATTTAGGAGCCATTTAAATTTTGGGAGCAGGAAAATCATATGGTCGATCATCTATGATGTTCGAAAATCCTGGAAAACACATAATAAGAAGCAGCCATTCACTGATCCCAAGGTAGAGAGAGTCTAGGCAAGTGTCTTCTAAGGTTAGTTTTGTCTGTGCACCGATTTAGCGTTAGAACACGATGAACAGAATCGCCTGTTCAGGGCTAGGTGGGCCTTGATTGAAATATCTCAGTATTTTCCCAGAAGAAATCAGACTCAAAATATAAGTATCCAACCAGAAGTTTATTATGGAAGAATCACACATCTTAACTTCCCCTTGACCTTCACTCCGCTTCATTTTCATTACTTTTCAACTTGTGGGCAGGAAAGAGGGATGCAGCCAGACAAGAACGTTTAAGGAACAATTAAGCGATTGGTATGTTTCTATATAGTTCAGTAACGCTACTGCAAGGGAATACAAATCCAGGCACCAGGCTCTGGAAAGAAAGAGACTTTTGTCCAGTCTCATTTGGCCCCTCGGCGCTGCCGGAAATAACGGTCGTAGGCAGCATTGTATCCATACACCATGGCATAGCGTTCACAGAGTTTGAAGTCATCACAAGCTTCCCGGTTGAGCTCGTATTGAGGCTTGTTGAGTTCTCGGATTCTAGGAAGTGAGAAAAAATAAGAAGCCAAAATTGAGAGGCATAAAGGAAGTGGAGAAGTAAGAAAAAAAAGAATGCGAAAATGTCGTGGAGACATCCCATAGTGTTAGTGGCTCAGGTGTGTCTCTTTGTGACCCCATGCACTGTAGCCAGCCAGGTTCCTCTGTCCATGGAATTTTCCAGGCAAGAATACTGGAGTGGGTAGCCATTCCCTTCTCTAGGGGACCTTCCTGACTCAGGAATCAAACCACGGTCTCCTTCACTGCAGGTGGATTCTTTACAATCTGAGCCACTAGGGATTCCCCTAAGATGAGATATTTACAGAACAAGGAGGAAAGGTGAAACAGGGGGAATTTTCTTTTTCAATAAAAATAGAAGATTTCTGTCTTTCCTCCTTTACCTCCTCCCTCCCTCTCCTTTCTGGGCCGTTCACAAAATAGTCTTCTAGAAATTCAGTTGTTTTTGTACATTGTTTTTAAATTCTTTGATTTTGGAATATACCTAGAAATAATATATATGATCGAAAAAAAGAATCCATTTCTCCCTGCATTCAGATCTGGGAATAATGATCTCCCCCACCAGGTGTCATCACCTACCTCTCTTGGGCTTTCGCTCTCCATCTCTGCTGTGGTGATATAAAGGTGTTAGCGTTTCTCCTGTTAATGAAGGGATCTTAAAACAGAAAATAGGTGGAGTTTTAGGCAATTGGCCATTGATAATAATTCCATGAGTATGTTCTGACACAAATATATTTGGAAGCTCACTCATTCATTTATGCATTTCATGTAGCTATGAAAATTAGTCTCATAGTTTCATAAATATGAAGAGTAAAGGGGGAGATAAAGCAAATTTCATAAACTGCCTGATCCGAAGAAATTAATAACCTGCACGTGGGTTACTAGAGACTTGGCACACAGGCTACAGTAGACCTTGCTTGTTTGTTTAGCTTTGGGTCGTCATTTTGCCTTTCTCAGTTTTGGTATTTCTACTCGAGCGTATTTTTCATTCCTGTGAGGAGAAATCCTCTTTGTCCTGAGGTCTTAAAACATAATTTTAGATTTTCAGTAAATGAACAGTTTAAACATCATAAAATAATAAACAAATTAAAGATGAGCATGATATTTATTTCTCTACCCAGTCTTTATAAGCTGATATTCAATAGTGTCCAGTGAATGCTGGTGTCTGTGGTCTCGCAGCTGACTTGGCCTGCAAGCCTGTACTTTCTCATTTGTCACTACTCCTCAGTTTCCATCTGTGTGGTTGCTGTGGTGCCAACCTAAGATTTCCAAATGAGATTTTATGGTTCCTAAGTATGTCAAAAGCATACTTGCCATCTTATAAATTTAAAAATTGCTCATCTGGTGATTTTTTTTATAGTCATTAACTTTAAAAATTTACTTTATTTTTCAGAAAGATACCTCTTTTTCCTCTCTGTTATAGGCATTATCATTTTGTCTATTTAAGGATTAGAAGATTTTTCAATACCTAAGATTCCAATAGGGAATTCAAATATTTACTTACTGATTTCATAGGATTCCATGCTTTCATGAGATTCTGGAATTAAAAAAAGAAGATTCATTTTATTGTTCCTTTTCACAGACCACAGGAGTTTAAATATAGGGAAGGAAGGGAAGGGAAAAGTCAAAGATGGGAGGAGTATATTTGGCACTGTGGTTATTACAGATTTCAGGCATTTAGGATTTATGAACTGTTTCTCTAGCTCTGTTTTGCTGGGATATGTCTACTCTTTAGTTTTCTGGTGTTAAAGGAGCCAGCAGCCCTGGTTTAAGCTAAAATTTTCTAAGAGCTGTGAAGTCTTTAGGCTAGTAAAATAAGACAATTTAAGTGCTGCATGTAAGTCTCCAGGGAGCCTTCCTTGATTTAATTTGGGACCTGAAATCAAGGAAGGGACATAGCGTTAAGGAGACAGGCAAGACTCTCCAGGCAGTCTGGGCAGATGGCTTGGCTGGGCTTCTCCACAACAGGTTTCTAAGAGGTTCTGAAAGCCTCTTAAGAACCTGTGTTAAACCCACAGCCACAGAAACCACTGGCTTCAGCTGACATCTCACATTGGGCACGATGCCAGGTCAGAGAAAGAACTGAGTCGATGCTGAAGAAAAAAATTTCTTCTTTCTCGAAGTCTCCTAGGCAAGGCAGGTAAATTTGGCAATAAGAAACTCATACTTGTAAGCATTATGAGTGTGCTTGAAAAGTTAAAAAGAAGGTGAACAACCAAATACTCTGATAAAGAAAACTGGTGAATAATTTCAATACTAAGTAGCAAACTACAGATAGCTGTTAATATAATTGAGGCTCAAGGATACCTAGAATATCCACATAATTGAACCATAAGACTGAATGACCTAAATCAAGTTGCCTGAGATTTCTTTTCGTTAGCTTCAAATAGACACACATATATTTAACACAAAGAGAACCAGGCAAAATCGATCTTTTAACAATAGAAACTAAGAAAGCAATTCTCTCTGAGATTTTTTAAATGTAAAACTTTATTTTTAAATTCATTCAGTAAAAAAACAAGTTAACTTCATGAGATTGTCCTGCTCCTAGAGAAGGCCATACATATCACTTCGAGTGAAAACTGGTTTTCTTAAAGGTGAGTAATTCAACCAATACCCTTAACCAATTGTAACCAAAGTAAAAATAAACATCCTTATTTGTTTATATGAAAGCTTAGGGGCTGGAGAGTTGATATCATTTTTTTTTTTTCCTGAAATAGCAACGTTTCTAGGTATAGAGTGACTTACCATAGAAAGAACTTGTCTTTAAGTTACATACAAGAGTCTGGATATTGAAGAGGTAAAAAATACAAAAAAAAAAAAAAAAAAAAACTTGATGGAGAAAATCAGTGTTCAAAGGCCTTGGGAAATGTCAAATTCATGGTCCTCTAAGATTATAAGAGCAAAAGGGAAAGAAGAGAAGGAGGGAGAGGAAAAATTCCATGAAAACTGCAGTCAGAGGCAGAAAAGAATAAAACAAAAACAGAGAGAGAGCAGGAGAAAGTTCTCACCGTAACACAGTGCTGCCACGGCTAAGGCAGCCAGGATGGAGAGAAGGAGCAGGCTCTTCATGGTGTCTCCGGGTCACTCGCACCGCCTCCTGGAGCAGCAGTGGGGAGAGACAGCTACAGGCTCTTGGTGAAAGGCTATGGGGTTTTTATAAGAATCAGATCAGCTGAAAGGGGTGGAACCAGTGGGAGGGAGGGGGCCGGAGAAGGTGGAGACTGGTTGGCATTCAATGAGCACTGGGACTTTTCCCAAATACTCATTCCTTCCAGATATTATCTACTCCGGGTGGGCAGTTTTCGCTCACTCCTGGACCTGACTGGTATGGCAGGATACTGCCCTGGTACACAAGCTGTGGCTGCCCTATGTTTGGGTCAGACCTGGGCACAGGTCCACAGAGAAGGGAGTTGCCACTAACACGTGTTTGCCTTTCTAATTCCTTCTCTGGTCTGCCCTCTCTGGCCTGACTTTGGGTCTTTCAGGTTTGGTCCATACACAGAGCCATAGTGTTCTCTTCAGTCCCTGATGGATGGATGAGAGGTTCTGGGGGAGAAAGGACTTCACTTTCTGTGCTGGTTCTAATTTAGAATTATTTTCCTAGTAGGGATGAACTGTTAATCCTAACCACTTGGGTGTTCTGGTGATATATCCCTTTTGCAGTTTTTCCAAGTGCTCAGCAGCACAGGGATGGCCAAGGACCCCCTGGCTTGTTTCCTCCATTGGCTCAGCAGCAACTTGCCCATCCAGTTTTGTGACTTGAGTCCAGACCTGCACACTGATGCCCTCTTAGGCTGGCTATCACTCATCTAAAGTGCAGCAAGGATACCATCTCACATTGTCTGAAGGCATTGTCTTGAGGATGAACTAATTCAATACGCTTTTAGTAAGTGGCAGATGAGATGCAAGGTACCCTGCTAGGTGATGTGAGGACCTAGAGACAAACAAGACAGTCCCTAAGGAGGAAAGAACCTCCTTATTATTCACTTTGCTCTTGAGCTGTCCTGTATCCTCCAAGACAGATTTTCACAAACACACACCTTCACAAACACACACCTCCATCAGAATCAGAAGCTCTATTTCTTTATTTCTTATTGCAATCCTTCAATCGCAATTTGGTGTCTCTGGTTATCTTATAGACAAAGCTCTTTTATTTTTTTATCCTCTTGGACAACCAGAAAACCTTTTCTATCAGATGTGTCCCTGTTGCCTGGGTACCTAAGAGTCTTTTCAACAGAAAAGTAGACGTGTCACAGAACAGCAGATTATGGAAGAGCTAAAGTTGCAGATCCTCTAACTTGGGCTGGAAGAGGAAAAGGGGCTGCAATGGGGTGAGTGGGTATACTTTTCAATGAAGATTAATTTCTTGGAGCAATGATGAACAGCTAGACAGAGCCTCTTGCCTCATTGTTTTTATCTTATTGGGATGGACTTCCCTGGTAGCTCAGATGGTAATCTGCCTACAATGCAGGAATCCTGGGTTTGATCCCTCAGGAAGATCCCCTGGAGAAGAGAATGGCTACCTACTCCAGTGCCTGGAGAATCCCAAGGAAAGAGGAGCCCGGTGGGCTACTGTTCATGGGGTCACAAAAAGTCAGATATGACTGAGGGACGGACACTTTCACTTTTACAGATTCTCTCTTCTCCAGCTACAAACATGTGCTTTGTGATGTACACTAGCTCCATCTTTTTCTGGTCGATTCTAGCAATCCCCTCTACTCCCAAATGCAGAAGGCAGCCATACTCTATCAACTTTCTGGCCTCATAATTATTTATTTTTCCATTCTCTAAATCCAAACGTAAAAGTCTTACATTTCTCTTTCCAGTTTAAAGTGAAGTCACTCAGTCGTGTCCGACTCTTTGCAAACCCCATGGACTGTAGCCCACCAGGCTCCTCCATCCATGGGATTCTCCAGGCAAGAATACTGGAGTGGGTTGTCATTTCCTTCTCCAGGGATCTTCCCCACCCAGGGACTGAACCCAGATCTTCCACATTGCAGGCAGACGCTTTAACCTTTGAGCCACCAGGGAAGCCCAATTTAAGCTTCACCTTTTTTCACAAGTCATTTTAAACACGGCCTCTACTGGGTTTCCTGAACATTTATGCATCTCTCTTTATTGTCCCCCTTTTTCTTAAATAAAGGATTTATTATTTTCTTCTCAGGAAGACAGGAAGTTAGGGAAACACATTACATTTTACAGCCCATATTAGTCTGCAGTTGATCCTAACTCTTCCTGGGACAACTGTCAATAGCATTAGCTGTAAAGCCCAATTTAAGCTTCACCTTTTTTCACAAGTCATTTTAAACACGGCCTCTACTGGGTTTCCTGAACATTTATGCATCTCTCTTTATTGTCCCCCTTTTTCTTAAATAAAGGATTTATTATTTTCTTCTCAGGAAAACAGGAAGTTAGGGAAACACATTACATTTTACAGCCCATATTAGTCTGCAGTTGATCCTAACTCTTCCTGGGACAACTGTCAATAGCATTAGCTGTTTTAACCAGAACCAAGGTGTCCATTCTCAACAGAACGCACACAGATGATGCTGAAAGACTGCAGGTTTTCCTCTGAGAGTAGCATCAGACTTGTTTTGGTTTTTATACGGATAACACTTCCTTTTGGAAACTGTCTCTCACAAGTCTCTCATCTTTCCTTTCACTGTTTCCATCTATGCCTGAGTTCTCCTATGCTCAACTCCATTTATGCAGGAGTCGTAAATGATTAGCATTCATGCAGGTGTGAGAATTCAGAGCCCTTCTATTTCTTTCCTCCCGTATCACTTGTTCTTCTCTAGTGTCAATTGGCTATCTAAACTGTCTCAAAGACAATTCTGTATATGCCAACTCCAGTCAAGTATCCTTATAAAGAGGATTTGGACTAACTCAATGAAGCTTTTGTATTGGAAAACGCCAAGACTGACTTATGAGAGAGAGAAAAAAATGGAGGTAGAAAAAAAGTGGAGGGGGAGAAACGAGGAAGAGCTTTGTAGGCTTGGTTTGCTGGATGGGGGAGTTTAAGGAAGAGATTGAATTATAGATAGAAAAGCTTTGAGACAGCTATAGGTTGTGAGACATATTGAAAATAAGACACGAAAACAGACAAGCCAGAATGGCTTTGGTTATGAATAGTATTGTTTAAGATTGTAAAGGATTGAGAACTGGCAAAAAATATTAAAATTGTCTTTAATGTTGGCTGCTAGTTGCATTTTAAAAATTTGGATGTCTTGTAAAGACTAGACCACGTGAAGTTTTAACTTACATTTGGAATCCAAGAAAAACATTTATATAGTTATTTCCCCCTAACTACTCAAGAAAAATATTTTTCAGTGAAGAGAATATTTGAGGACACTCCCAGAAGGAACAACCAAGCTCTGAGAGAGGCAGTGATAGGATTTCCAGTTTTTATTTAGATTATATGGAAATTTTCTCACGTGAGACTGGCAGTGTGGTATAATCCAGGCAACAGAAATACAAGATCTCCTATTCTACCTGTCTCAGGAGGCGAAGACAAGGATGGCCACACCTTTCAGAACCAGAAGTAGCCTCAAGGTTTTAGTCATCCATCCATCGATCCATCTCACAAATTTACCGAGCATTTATTTACTATGTGCCAACTCTAAGCTGGAAATACAGGGACAAAAAATGCAGATATGAACTCTGCTCTCATGAATAAAGTGTGCTTTTAGATCACAAATTTAATCAGTGGCTCTTCTTATATGGACATTTGTTTAGATAATGGATTGGCACTAGAGAAGATCAAGTGATATGCTTTCTCATTGGACTGACTTTTTAATGGATACTTAGGAGTGCTTTTGTTTGCAGAGCCTCATGAAAGACACTGAGGACAAGCTCAGAATTCAAGAAGAGAATTTGACTTGGAAGGTTGGCAGAGCTGTCAGGAATTACTAGGGGAAAAGTTTCTCAGAAAAAATTGTGCTGGGACATACATACGCCAAAAGAGTTGTAGCTTTTCTGTAGTATTTCTGTGACTAAAATAATGGTACAGTATTAAGGACTGATGCTAAAGCTTCAATACTTTGGTCACCTAATGCAAAGAGCTGACTCATTGGAAAAGACCCTGAAGTTGGGAAAGACTGAAGGCAAAAGGAGAAGGGGGTGGCAGAGAATGAGTTGGTTAGACAGCATCACATACTCAATGGACATAAATTTGAGCAAACACTGGGAGATAATGAAGGACAAGGAACAATACACAGGATCACAGAGAGTCAGACACGACTTAGCAACTGAACAGCAAATAAAGTGAATGTATTTCTCCACCAATTCTACATCTTCCTTCTCTTCTTTCTTACCCTTTCTCTAGGGTAGAGACTGCTACCTTTATTTTAGACTGGTAGGCATTTTGTCTTTTTTAGGAATTTCCCTGGCTCCCATCAAGTCTTTTTTTTTTCTGTCCCATGAAATCCAGCTTTATTTACACAATGTTGGTTTTATGAGTTCATGTTATTATTTTACTGGCAGCACTAAAACCTCACTCTTGCCCGTAAAGGGGAAAAGGCAAAGAAGAGAAGAGGAGGAAGCAACAGCCCTGAAAATAAAAACAGGAATCACTTTCTAAGACGCCAAAAGGCAATGAACTGAAAAACATCTAACCAATTTTATGAGACAGTGCTGAGCTCTTTGTTCTATTCCTTTAAGGGAAGCTCCTTGAATGGATTCTTCATCTCATATTTATGAATCCACATAGCTTTCTGTGAATCAAATTCCTCAATATTTTTCTTAATTTGTCTTGTAGCTGAACTAAGTGAAAATCATTGTTTGTCAAACTCAAGTATGGGAGGAGCGTCTTGGAAACTTGGGCACAAAATTCTGGGGAAAGGTGAATAAAGTGGATAAACTGAACTCCTGGCTAGGAATGGCTGTAATTTTTCTCTTCTTACTATATAGATGATTTCCTCTACCCTTTTCTTTTCTATTAAAAGCTTCATTTAAAAAATGTAATAGCAGATATAAAAAATACAACTATCAAAGTAATATATCATACATCGTCTGTGCTATATACTAAGCACTCTGATAATCACTTTTTAGTCATCGTGTTTTTCACTTCTCATAATAATCCTGCATACCAAACATAATTATTCACATATTACATACGATAAAATTAATCTCATTTGCATATTTAAATCAAGGCCATATAGCAATTAAGTGGCAAAGATGAGATTCAAACACAGGGTTGTTTGACTTAAAAGAATATGATTTTAACCACTGATACAATCACACATCATTCCTTAATGTTCTGATTCCTACTTAGATAATTCTATGATTGTGTCTGCAGGGAACATTGAATTCCCAGTTTCAAGCTAAAGATAAAATTAAACAAAGATATACACATTTGATATAGTAATTTATTCAATGTCCTTTAAATTTTGACAATAGAAATCACAGATTTCCATAATGCCATTTCATCTCAGATAGCTTAATGACATAATATCAGAGAAAAGGGATGCATTTGGTATTGGAACTCAAGTCCCTCATTTCTCTCTCCAGCACTCTGCATGCTAAATTGCCTGTCCAAACAAGCTCCAGCTCAAAAATTGCTTCCCCAAACCTTTCAGCTTGCTTCAGGAATCACCAAGTCATCTGGTTTGGTATAAGAATATACGCTCCATGGTGTCTACATAGCCAATTTCTACAGTTACTTATACCAAACCAGATGACAGTCAGCGAACATGAGTGTTCATAGGCTGGGATGAGACTTGGTGATTCCTGAAGCAAGCTGAAAGGTTTGGGGAAGCAACCTATTTGGTATAAGAATACAGGCTCCATGATGTCTACAAAGCCAATTTCTACAATTACTTAGACCCCAAGCAAAGCTGGAAATCTGGATTCAATTTACAAGATGCTCCTTCAACTCAAAGCAAAACAGAGAACAGGTTCTGTGTCTTGAATCTTGGCTAGAGATGAAACTGGGGAAGGCTGGCTGCTTACTCATCAGACTCTGGCTGCTTCCTGTGGGAAAGGTGTGACGTTAAAGTCTGGAGAACTTTTCTCATGGCACCACGACCTTAGCTGGAAGGGGCCCCATTAGATTCATTCTCCTCCCATCCCACCCTTTGCCACATCCTGTGCTCTCCTTTCATTATTCCAACTCACCAACATAAAAATAGTTCTTCCTATATTCAGGAAATTTACAATGGCAAGAAATAGAGCCAAGTAACTTGCAGGAACTGAAGAAGGTATTGGTGACTGGCAGAAACAGGAGGTTTGGAGATGGGGCTGGTAAAATGTGATATGAGAAGGATGAAATGGTGTCTCTATGGGTAACATGAAAGCAGTGCTCAGTTGTGTTTAACTCTTGGAGACACCATGGACTGCCGCCCCAAAGCTCCTCCACCCATGGAGTTTTCCAGGCAAGAATACTGGAGTGGGTTGCCATTTTTTTCTCCAGGGCATCTTCCCAAACTAAGGATTGAACCTGTATCTCTGAGGTTGGCAGGTGGATTTCTTTATCACTGTGACACCTGATGAAAGCAGAGCAAGACTGTTTTAAACATTTGTAAAAATGTGAAGGGAAGGGAAAAGATGATACCTTTGTTCACCAAATCACAACACACAAGAACTTGAGAGTACAGTTTTAAATTACAAAAAGTAGTTTTAGGGAAGATAAAACAATAGCTTTAAACAATAGTGAATGATTCAAGAGAAATTGAAGTAAGCATAATAATGGTATCATTATTAATAAGGGAAGTTTAAAATAGCCACTTTTAAAGTTGACCTGAAGAAATGGAAATATGTTCTTTGAACTCCTTCCATCAGAGGTAGATATCTGGGTGGACCTTGAGTATAATCCAAAAGTACGTCATTTAAGTGGAAATTTAACTAATTCTTAGGGTGATTTTAGCTTTAGGTAGAAAATTGAGTAGGCCTCCCTGGTGGTTCAGTACTAGGGAATCCATCTGCCAGTGCAGGAAACTGCGGGTTCAATCCCTGGAAGGAGTGATGATCCCTTGGCTTTACTCCACCTTGGTATTCCTTCTGAATCTTTGCTACTTCCTCAGAGAAAGAATCTTCATATAAGCTAGACTGGGTTCTGAAGAAAGGTCCTGTAATAGGTAAATAATCCTTCTGGTTGAGGGATGTTATTTTTGGAAGTGACCTAAGTGTCCATCAACAAATGACTGGATAAAGAGAAAGTGGCACCTAGACAATGGAAAGTTATTGTGTGACATTTGACAAGTCATTTAAGTTCCTGAGCCTCATATTTCTCAGTGACACAGTTAGGGGATATAAAACTTGACTAATGGGACTGTTGATTGGATTAAATAAGAAAACACATGGAGAGTTTTCTCCATTAATGATTGGATGTAATGCTGTCGAGTATACACACACACACACACACACAATGTCATTTCAAAAAAGATTGGCTTCACTCCATTGGTTTAGTGTTAAATGATATTTTTGGTTTGGTTTAGACATGTATTTTGGTTTTCCCCCCATAGTCAAAGAATAGATCAAAACAGAGGAGAGAAGGTGAAAAGTGGGAGCAATTGAATCAGCAAGGTTTCGTCCAGTGGGAACCAAACTGGAAGCTGGAAGGGCTCAGTTTAGTTCCAACACTGTTGCAAAATGCCTGTGTGACTTTTGAACAAAACATTTAATTCTTTCTAAACATGAGTTGGAATAGACTGCTGTAATTGTGTGCTTCTAAATTATTTAATCCTTGGAACAGGTAAACAAGATAGAGAAATAGTTATATAATCCAGGGTTTGAAGGGACACTATGTTCTTAGTGCTGTTTTGCAAGTGTTTCTTTCAGGGCTGATGGGTATTTGGGTGTCCACTCTGGGCTTGAAAACCACTAGCAAGATGCTTTACAAAAACTTCATCCAAATCACTGCTTCTCAGTCAGCCCTCTCATTTCCCAGTGTTGTCAGATAGTTTCATTCATTCAAGCTGGACTTTGATGTGCTTTGAAATCCTTAGGACCAAAAAAAAAAAAAAGGCATTCTTTTTAGCCAGGGTTTGGTCAGTAGAGAAAAATCTCATGGCAGAGATCTAAAATACTGCACTTCCTCTCCTTTGTCTCATCTAGTCACTGCAAACCCTGGAAATAGGATGAGATTCAGAAAAAGTTGAAAGAGGACAGGAAGGAAAAATTTCCAGGTTAATAGTAGAGAGAGCATAATGCAGAGCATATATTTGCTAATCAATCCAAAAAGTGAACAGGCTGTGAAATAAGAGACTGTTTTCACATCTGACTGTTCCCTGATAAAACTGTGATGGAAAATACTGTTGTGAAGTGTGGGTTGGTTGACCTGTGGAAATTTAATTTGGCCTGCTTGTTGCTTTTCTCTTAAACAGTCCTATAGCCAGTGTTTGTCTGAATCTTGGAGTCATCATCCTCGACTGTGATTTTTCCAATTTATCATTCTCCCTGCTTCCTGTATTTCTTGTAATCCTAGATTATTTCATTTCTTTCCACTCTGAAATTTTAAAAGACACTTTTATGCTGTTGCGGAGAATGAAAGGATATTTGCTTGGATGCTTTCTTTGGCTTTTGGTAGGAGATAAATGAGTTGGAGTAAAGATGGGATCAAAAGGGAGAGGAGAAAAACTCCAGGGAACAAGAGGTAATGTAAATTTTGGTTTTGTTTTGCTTTGAGAGAGCAACAGAAGGGCAGGTGAAATAGATATGGGCTATGGTATAGGATGTGTAAGGAGGAGAGTCCAGCGTGAACTCTTGTTTGTCTTGCTCTCCCATCAAACTGTGAGGGTTTTGATGTTGGCCTCTGGAAATACATATATGTGTGTGTGTGTATATATACATACATGCATACATACATATACATATATATATATATATTTCTTTGTTTTTGTTTGGTTGTGCTTTGCAGCATGCAGGCTCTTAGTTCCCATACCAGGGTTTGAACCTGTGCCCTGTGCAATGGAAGCGTACAGTCTTAACCACTGGACCACCAGGGAAGTTCCTAGCCAGTGGATATTATTCATCTTTCAAACCTCCAACAACTGTCTGGTGTTTGAATTGAGCCAATATCCTTCTTATCTAGGTCTGGTGACCTAGTAGATAGTGGAAAAGAGCATGTGTTTGGAGTTAGCAAGATTGAATTTGAATTCTGTTCTCTCACTGAGTGATCTGCTGTTCGTTTAATTCTCATTTTCTTTATCTAAAGAATGGGGATGCTGATGAAGAATAGCTTATAGAGTTGAGTGTGCAGGTGTGTCCTCAGTTGCTCAGTCGTGTCTGATTCTTCTGTGATCCCATGTATTGAAGCCCACCAGACTCCTCTGTCTATGGAATTCTCCAGGCAAGAATACTGGAGTGGGTTGCCATTTCCTTCTCCATGGGATCTTCCCAACCTGGGGATCAAACTCGTATCTCCTGCCTCTCCTGCGTTTGCAGGCAGATTCTTTACACTGAGCCACCTGGGAAGCCCCTTATAGAGTTGTAATGATGACTAAGGCACAGTGCTGCTGCTGCTGCTGCTGCTGCTGCTGCTGCTAAGTCGTTTCAGTCGTGTTCGTTTCTGTGCAACTCCATAGACAGCAGCCCACCAGGCTCCCCCGTCCCTGGGATTCTCCAGGCAAGAACACTGGAGTGGGTTGCCATTTCCTTCTCCAATACATGAAAGTGAAAATTGAAAGTGAAGTCGCTCAGTCGTATCCGACTCTTAGCGACTCCATGGACTGCAGCCTACCAGGCTCCTCCATCCATGGGATTTTCCAGGCAAGAGTACTGGAGTGGGGTGCCATTAGGGCACAGTGCTGGCATATAGTAAATGTTCCATGAAAGTAGCTCTTATTTTTACTCTTGCTGTGTGACCCTGGATAAGTCATTTCCTCACTGTAGCATGTGAGGGATGATAATCGTTACATAAATGTCAAAGATTTAATCAGATAATCCCTGTAGAATACCCAGTGTCTGCAATACAGTAGCTGCTCATTAAATACTAGTTTCCTTCCTTATATTACCAGTTGTCTGTTCCACTCTTTTCCTTCGCTTTTTCACCTGCATGTGACCAATCCTTCAGCCAAACTGAGTAACTTGTTCAAAGATGGTCCACAGTGTTTGCAGTCACATCTTTTTCTCATTGCATCATCTTTTTCTCTGCATTCTTGTCTCTGTCTATAGCAACCCTGGGCACATTTTAAGGCCTAATCTCAAATACCACTTGCTTCATGATGTTTTACATAAGAGAGCTTCCCAGCTGGGTTATTTCTCCTTCCTTCAAACACTCCCTTAGCATTATGTTTCCTTTCTTTGGGGAATAGAGAAAGGCCATGCAAGGAGACGCACGGTTCATGCCTTACAAAACCCTGAACTCTTGTTTTATTTCTTTACCAGTGCATAACCTTCTTCCTTTTTCAAATTATAGGTCTTCAGTTCTCTATATGTGTCATAAACTCGCTCCCCAAATATTGATAGTATAGTCACCAGTCTCCTACTCATCCACCAATCCAGACACATTTATCCACCAGACTCTAACTGATTATCTAGGAAACCTTAATCTCTAGAAAGACTGGATTCTTTCTTCCTGAAAGAAGAAAAAAAAATTACTTTGGTGAATTCACATATTGAGTTAACTGCCTTTGGTGTGTCCTCATAGTAACCCTAGGACACCCTTTCATAAATCACATCCGATTTCATTGCAAAATATTGGAACTGTTTACATGAGTGAATCCTACACTGAATTTTAAGCTCCTCAAAGAGAAATCAGGACTTGAATTCTATTCGTCTTTGTAGCCCTAGTCCCATATTCATTGTCTTACCTGCTAACCATGTGCAGTGTTTGAAAATCATAAGAAGTAGGTGAAGTTATCCTTAACAATCCACTCCAGCAGTCTCATAACACACACAGAATATTCCTGTCCTTTGGTTGAAGCACAAATTTAATTCCTTGTGAAAACAGAAAATTGCTATACTTTGAAAAACTAAATATGTATACTCAAAAAAGGGAAAAATACTATTTCTCTCATATTTTTTCTACATTTGGCTCATATGGCAACCCAGCTATTAAATTAGCTAATTATCCGCTTTATGAAATGTAAATATTCCTGAAAAACTTCCAGATTATAACAACGTAAAATTAAGTTATGGTGTAAATACATGAAAAAAGTATCCTCTCTCTGCAAAGAAAATCACTTGAATAGCAAGAATGCTTCTGGAAGAGCAAAAGAAGAAATGCTCCCTTTATCATGTGTGGGATGTAAATTTTTCCCTGATGTACTTTTCTTTACATCTAAATTTTTACATATTGATCAAACCTATACATATCAGTTGAGGTCATGTAAAGAAACTGAATCCATATATAGCAGCCAACATTGCAGATAATAGATAAAAGAATTTCAATGGACCGAAAACAAGAACATGTGAAAGATGGCCATATCATGTTTTTTATTAAGTTGATTAATTTTTATTTATTAAATAAGATTTCATTTCTTTGTTTTCTCTTCATTTTTCTGGTTTACCTAAGCAAGCCTTTCATCTACACCAACTATCTTTTAAAAAGCACAGTTTTTTTCAAAAGGAAAAATATGAGTGTCTTATCTGTAATATAAACAAAGTTAATTCTTGAAAAAGAGACTGCAAGGCTATTCAACAGCTTCTTGCAGCTTGCTCTCTTCATGGCAATTTTTTTTTTTTTTTTTACCATGAAAGTAGCTCTTATTTTTACTCTTGCTGTGTGACCCTGGATAAGTCATTTCCTCACTGTAGCATGTGAGGGATGATAATCGTTACATAAATGTCAAAGATTTAATCAGATAATCCCTGTAGAATACCCAGTGTCTGCAATACAGTAGCTGCTCATTAAATACTAGTTTCCTTCCTTATATTACCAGTTGTCTGTTCCACTCTTTTCCTTCGCTTTTTCACCTGCATGTGACCAATCCTTCAGCCAAACTGAGTAACTTGTTCAAAGATGGTCCACAGTGTTTGCAGTCACATCTTTTTCTCATTGCATCATCTTTTTCTCTGCATTCTTGTCTCTGTCTATAGCAACCCTGGGCACATTTTAAGGCCTAGTCTCAAATACCACTTGCTTCATGATGTTTTACATAAGAGAGCTTCCCAGCTGGGTTATTTCTCCTTCCTTCAAACACTCCCTTAGCATTATGTTTCCTTTCTTTGGGGAATAGAGAAAGGCCATGCAAGGAGACGCACGGTTCATGCCTTACAAAACCCTGAACTCTTGTTTTATTTCTTTACCAGTGCATAACCTTCTTCCTTTTTCAAATTATAGGTCTTCAGTTCTCTATATGTGTCATAAACTCGCTCCCCAAATATTGATAGTATAGTCACCAGTCTCCTACTCATCCACCAATCCAGACACATTTATCCACCAGACTCTAACTGATTATCTAGGAAACCTTAATCTCTAGAAAGACTGGATTCTTTCTTCCTGAAAGAAGAAAAAAAAATTACTTTGGTGAATTCACATACTGAGTTAACTGCCTTTGGTGTGTCCTCATAGTAACCCTAGGACACCCTTTCATAAATCACATCCGATTTCATTGCAAAATATTGGAACTGTTTACATGAGTGAATCCTACACTGAATTTTAAGCTCCTCAAAGAGAAATCAGGACTTGAATTCTATTCGTCTTTGTAGCCCTAGTCCCATATTCATTGTCTTACCTGCTAACCATGTGCAGTGTTTGAAAATCATAAGAAGTAGGTGAAGTTATCCTTAACAATCCACTCCACAGTCTCATAACACACACAGAATATTCCTGTCCTTTGGTTGAAGCACAAATTTAATTCCTTGTGAAAACAGAAAATTGCTATACTTTGAAAAACTAAATATGTATACTCAAAAAAGGGAAAAATACTATTTCTCTCATATTTTTTCTACATTTGGCTCATATGGCAACCCAGCTATTAAATTAGCTAATTATCCGCTTTATGAAATGTAAATATTCCTGAAAAACTTCCAGATTATAACAACGTAAAATTAAGTTATGGTGTAAATACATGAAAAAAGTATCCTCTCTCTGCAAAGAAAATCACTTGAATAGCAAGAATGCTTCTGGAAGAGCAAAAGAAGAAATGCTCCCTTTATCATGTGTGGGATGTAAATTTTTCCCTGATGTACTTTTCTTTACATCTAAATTTTTACATATTGATCAAACCTATACATATCAGTTGAGGTCATGTAAAGAAACTGAATCCATATATAGCAGCCAACATTGCAGATAATAGATAAAAGAATTTCAATGGACCGAAAACAAGAACATGTGAAAGATGGCCATATCATGTTTTTTATTAAGTTGATTAATTTTTATTTATTAAATAAGATTTCATTTCTTTGTTTTCTCTTCATTTTTCTGGTTTACCTAAGCAAGCCTTTCATCTACACCAACTATCTTTTAAAAAGCACAGTTTTTTTCAAAAGGAAAAATATGAGTGTCTTATCTGTAATATAAACAAAGTTAATTCTTGAAAAAGAGACTGCAAGGCTATTCAACAGCTTCTTGCAGCTTGCTCTCTTCATGGCAATTTTTTTTTTTTTTGCATTCACTGAACATTTGCTGAATAGCTGAAGGGAAGAAAATTTTGTTCTATTTTTGTTTTCCCAGAAGTTGTGCTGTATTTCTTGGAATGAATTTTAGTCCTTTCTTTCCATCTTCAGATAACGATGACATATGAACTTTCTCACAAGGTCATCAGCCAGAGCTGGAGGATTTGTGGAGATACATGTTTTGAAGCCCAAAAGTCTTGGGAATGAAAATAACTTGAATACAGATATTGGCTGTTCTCAATACTGTGGACTCTCCAGAAAAGATGGGCTTAAATATTTAGTATTTTGGTGCTGGAAATTAATCAAATGGACAATGATGCAAAAGTGAAAATGTGGAGGTCAGTTTTGACCTTGGCTAGTGTGGCAACAACTTGGATTTCTCAGCTGAACATTTGGTCTTCATATTATGCTTTGTACCTAAACTCATGCCTTCAAGAGCCAGGCACAGTTCCTTGGTTGGCTGGGGTTTTTCCTGTGTGTGCTCAAAGATAAATGAAACAACCAACTCACTGCTCCTCTTGCCAATGCGTCTTTCTGTTGCACAAAAAGAAAACAACCATATGGGCTGCCATGGATAAATTTGGCAAGGCTGGCTTGTAGGGATAACTTCCATATGGTGTAAAATTAGAATTAATTATTCAAACAAAGACAGTTAAAAACCCCTCAGGGATTTTAAGTGTTTGGGAAGAAAAAAAAATCAAGAAAGGAAAAGACTCTGAAACATTTCAGAGTCTATCTAAATAAATTTATACAGGCCCTGGCATATAGCATATTATTTAAACTATCTAGGGCTTAAATAATACTTTAAGGAAAAAATGTTCACTACTGGCATACACAAAAATTGATTTAAAAAATAGAATATATACATACAAAAGAGGCAATTCTTAGTACTCTTCAAAGAGGATCAGTAAATAAAAGTTATGCAAACAACCGAGCAAATCTACAATAAAAATTCACACATGCATATAAATACAAAAGTCTAAAATATTATCTCAATAAAGAGAATATAGTTTATCTTTATAAAATTTTTATGGAGAAAGTGACACTTGGAGTTGTCAATTGACTTGTTCAAAAAGATATCATAGGCTTAGATGCCTTGGATTTCACCTGACTTCAAACAGTTCTCTTCTCTGTGTGCATGTTTATATGTGAGTGTATGTATCATTGTATTGGATTGTATATCATTTTTATATTAGATTATAGATATCTAATGAGTGAAGATTATGTCTTCTAATATTCAT
>SJYC01053516.1:0-77042 GCA_006408675.1 Madoqua kirkii | reverse complement strand
CCATGCACATATGCACATATTATACACACACACACATACGTAGCTATGTGAGGTGATAAATGAGTTAATCAACTTGACTATAGTAATTGTTTCACCCATTGCTATACCTTAAACAATCACACTATACAACCTAAATAGATATAATTTTGTCAATTTTACCTCAATAAAACCAAAACACACAAGACAAGGCTGGAGAATTAGGCAGGACAATGTGAAAATGCCAAAAGTCAAACTTTTAAAAATATTTTTTTTTAATTTTAAATTTTATTTTTACTTTATTCTACTTTACAATACTGCATTGGTTTTGCCATACATTGACATGAATCTTTAATAAATTATTTATTTATTTGGCTGCACTGGGTCTTAGTTGCAACATGCATATCTTTAGTTGCGATGTGTGGGATCTAGTTCTCTGACCAGGGATTCAACCCAGGTTCCCTTCATTGGAAGCATAGAGTCTTCACCACTGGACCACCAGAGAAGTCCCATAACTTCTTTGAATCTTAAAGGTATTTGAAAACCATTGAAAAAATTTAAGAAAGAAAAGAGTGATATAATTAAATTGTGTTTTATAAAATGAGTCTGGCTGCATTGAAGAGAACAGATTAAAAAGAGGTAAGTGTTTATGCATGGAGATCAGTTTAGGGGGTCAGTGTGGTAGCTTGTGTACAGAGTGATGGGAGCTGAAACCAAGAAAATGTTGAAATGGAACAAAGGAAGAGGGATATGAAAGTTATTTAGAAGGTAACATTGAACCAATGAATGTAGAGATAAAGGTGTGTTTTCAAAGATGGCGGCCCTTGTTTCTGGTTTGCAAAGTTGGTGCTAATTGAGATTAGTTCATAGCTTGTGGGAGAAATGAAAATGGATATATATAGTGAGTTGAAATGTTTTCATGCTATCTAGTTAAAAATATAGAGCAAGTGGTTGGGGTTCAGGGTCTCATCTGAAGTGGAAATACAAATTTGAGAGTCATCAGCTCATGCAAATAAAGTGGCTACATTTATTTTTTAAAATAAATGAAAATATACGTTTTTCTAAATGGTTTCCCACCTGTCTTCCTCCACAGAATAGATGGTTTTGTACTCAGGGATGAGGAAAGGGATGAATGAGTCTTTAGGAGTAAGTGACTGTCATTTCCTTTTGCTTACTATTTTTCAACTCTTTCACCAGTAGCTATAATAAACCAAATTATAATAGTAGTAATAATAAAATCAAACAATATATTGCACAATCTCAACAAAATTAAGTTATATATAGTGAATTTAAACCACTTAAGCCCACTGGAATGATTTGTTCAGAGTAGGCGATCAATACATATTTGCTGCTTGACCAAGTCACACAAAAACATTCCTAAATCACTTTATAATGATGGCTTATAAGTGAGTTTGTTGTAAGAACTATAAAGATGGCCATAAATACTTTTATGTATTTGAGGAGACAAGAGAAAGCCCTTCCAAATCTGAAGAGGCTGACATTGGCTACCATAGTTCAGTGACCTAGCTTGACCCCAGACCCAAAGTTTCAGGCTGTCACTCAGCCCTTGGTGGGCTGTGGGCCTCCACACCTAATATAATTTGGCAAACACAAAGTGTTTTATAAGACAGGCGATGTGGAAAGAACTCGGTAATTTTGCCCATGTTTTTAACCACTCACCGTCCCAAAAACTGCCTCAGTCCAATTAATTTACAAAGGTCTTGTATTTTCCATGTCCTTTTCCATTCCCTCTCTAGGGACCAAGGACTTGGCATGAACCCTAGCTCTAGTAGCCCCATGGGATCAGGCTGAATAGTTAGTTATCTGGAAGGACCAGAAAAAGACACTATTTAAGAGGCAAGGCACTTTAAGTTCAAGTTCAAGGAAAGCAAGTCAAGGGTAAAGCCAGAGGGACAATATATTATACACTGGGGCCTAGGGTAGAGTTTGGGGCTATAGACAGGAAATGTGGTAAGAAATCAAGAGATCAGTGAAGGGGTCTCCTGCCCAAATGCTAGGTACAAGAATATGAAAGAAGATCCGAATGTAGTTGTGAAGACCTTTGCAAATTAATAATTAATAAAATAAAAAATAAAACAAGGGTGTCAGAAGTTTCTTTTATTGGGATTGAGCAATGGGGGCATTTAAAAGTTCAGGATCTTCTCAGACACCTGAGTCCTTTTGCAGTACACTCCTCCTTTCTTTCAGAATGTTTCCCTTTCCCTTTGCTAACTTAAATCCTTTCTATTTTCTGCACACCAATTCAAGCCCTATATCTTGTGTAAATGCTGATATAATATTTAATGGGCCTGAGAACTGGTGTGGGAAAATCTATTTCCTAATGAAAATGCCAAGTCACTGTATCATGATTGTTTTAGGCAGTAAATTTTGCCATCTTTGGTGTGTCTTAAAGTATTGTGTCCTCTTTTCTCCAGAACTTTCAGCGAATTTTTCTCTTTTTTTTACCATTAAAATTTTATTTATTTATATATTTATTTCTTTATTTTTGGCTGTGCTGGGTCTTTGTTGCTGTGTGCAGGCTTTCTCTCATTGAGGTGAATGGAGGCTACTCTCTTGGTGTGGTATGTGGGCTTCTCGTTGTGGTGGCTTCTTTTGTTGCAAAGCAGAGAACACGAGTGGCGTGGACTCAATAGTTGCGGCTCACCAGCTTAGTTGCCCTGTGACACGTGGGATCTTCCCTGGGAGAACAATCAAACTTGTGTTCCCTGCATTGGCCAGTGAATTCTTACCACTGGATCACCAGGGAAACCCCTCTCCTCTTTGGCTTTGGAAAAGTTTTCTATTTTCAGGAAATAATTACTGAGGATGTCTTAGCACATTAAATTTAATGTGTCATATAATTCTTGAGGGTTTCCTAGGTGGTGCTCAGTTCAGTTCAGTCACTCAGTCATGTCTGATTCTTTACAACCCCATGAACCACAGCACGCCAGGCCTCCCTGTCCATCACCCACTCCTGGAGTCTACCCAAACTCATGTCCATTGAGTCGGTGATGCCATCCAACCATCTAATCCTCTGTTGTCTCCTTCTCCTCCTGCCTTTAATCTTTCCCAGCATCAGGGTCTTTTCAAATGAGTCAGCTCTTTGTATCAGGTGGCCAAAGTATTGGATTTTCAGCTTTAAAATCAGTCCTCCCAATGAACATTCAGGACCAATCTTCTTTAGGATGGACTGGTTGGATCTCCTTGCTGTCCAAGGGACTCTCAAGAGTCTTCTCCAACAAAAGCATCAATTCTTTGGCGCTCAGCTTTCTTAATAGTCCAAATCTCACATCCATACATGACTACTGGAAAAACCATAGCCTTGACTAGACAGACCTTTGTTGGCAAAGTAATGTCTCTGCTTTTCAATATGCTGTCTAGGATGGTCATAACTTTCCTTCCAAGGAGTAAATGTCTTTTAATTTCATAGCTTGCAGTCACCATCTGCAGTGATTTTGAAGCCCCCCAAAATAAAGTCAGCCACTGTTTCCACTATTTCTACATCTATTTGCCATGAAGTGATGGGACTGGATGCCATGATCTTTGTTTTCTGAATGCTGAGCTTTAAGCCAACTTTTTCACTCTCCTCTTTCACTCTCATCAAGAGGCTTTTTAGTTCCTCTTCACTTTCTGCCGTAAGGGTGGTGTCATCTGCATATCTGAGGTTATTGATATTTCTCCTGGCAATCTTGATTCCAGCTTGTGCTTCTTCCAGTCCAGCGTTTCTCATGATGTACTCTGCATATATGTTAAATAAGCAGGGTGACAATATACAGCCTTGACGTACTCCTTTTCCTATTTGGAACTAGACATGATGTACTCTGCATAGAAGTTAAATAAGCAGGGTGACAATATACAGCCTTGACGTATTCCTTTTCCTATTTGGAACCAGTCTGTTGTTCCATGTCCAGTTCTAACTGTTGCTTCCTGACCTGCATACAGATTTCTCAAGAGGCAGGTCAGGTGGTCTGGTATTCCCATCTCTTTCAGAATTTTCCACAGTTTCTTGTGATCCACACAGTCAAAGGCTTTGGCATAGTCAGTAAAGCAGAAATAGATGTTTTTCTGGAACTCTCTTGCTTTTTCCATGATCCAGTGGATGCTGGCAATTAGACCTCTGGTTCCTCTGCCTTTTCTAAAACCAGCTTGAACATCTGAAAGTTCATGGTTTATGTATTGCTGAAGCCTGGCTTGGAGAATTTTGAGCATTACTTTACTAGCGTGTGACACTAGTGGTAAAGAAATTGCTGCCAGTGTAGGAAACGTGGTTTCGATTCCTGAATTGGGAAGATCCCCTGGAGAAGTGTGTGGCAACTCACCCCAGTAAACTTGCCTGGAGAATTCCATGGACAGAGGAGCTGGTGAGCTACAGTTTATGGAGTCACATGGAGTCTGACATGATTGAAGCAACTTAGCCCACAGCATATAATACTTCTTGCAGGTTAGGAATCATGTTTTACTTATATTGCTTTATATACTTTTGAATAATAATGATATCTATCATTCATGAAGTACCAAATATATTCCAGATATTTCACCTTTATTATTTTTAACTTTCATAAAAACTGTTTCAGATATGGATATTATTCTCATTTTGAGTTTAGAAATGTTATGCTTAGTCACTCAGTCATGTCCATCTCTTTGCTACCCCATGGACTGTAGCCCGTCAGACTACTCTGTCCTTGGAATTCTCCAGGAAAGAATACTGGAGTGGGTTGCCATACCCTCCTCCAAGAGATCTTCCCGACCCAGGGATCGAATCCAGGTCTCCTGCATTTCAGGCGGAGTCTTTACCACCTGAGCCACCAGTGAAGCCCTTAGAAAGTTTAACTTGCTCAAAGATTGAACCAGCAGATGCTGGGATTGAGATCAGAACTTAGGTTTGATCTTTCTTCTCTACGCTAGGCTGTCCTGGAACACTTGTTGACTTGATTGATTTGAATTGTTGATTACATAATTTATGTTTCCCATCTCCTAGAGTTTCTGTGACCATTTCCAGAGCCAGTCTAAACAGGAGCCAATGAGACAGAGAGAAGGAGAAAAAGAGAGATTCACATTTTGTGCCTTCTTGTTTCAAGTGAGAAAAGCTTCCATTTCTTCTCTTTTGGTTTTTGTCTTTCTTCTTTTATGTCTTTGCTACTTTTTGTACTTTTACTTGCTCATAAACACACTCATTTATTTTAATAAAATTAATTTTCTTGCATATCCATCCTTCTTACCACCTCCCTGATACAATTTTCCATCAGTAAATGGCTGCTCTAATCTAAATATTTTGCAAAAGCTCTTTAGATAACGAGCTAAATTTTTAAAAAGTTAATTTGTTTAGCAGGGGTTGCTAATTTCTATGGCCTTCCAAGGGGGAGAGAAATATACATACAGTTTCTTAGAAGAGGAAACCAGTAGATTCCAGCAAAGGTATTCTTGGAGGCAGCGAAGCTAATTTTCTAAACCAAATAGATAGGAGTCGGGAAAAATATGGCGGCGGAATAGGACGGGGAGGACACTTTCTCCCTCACTACTTCATCAAAAGAACACTTCAGCACGGAATAAACTCCACAAAACAACTTCTGAAGGCTGGCAGAGGACATCAGGCATCCAGCAAAGCAGATTATTGGCTTCAAAACCAGGTAGGAATAAATATAAGGGACGAGAAAAGAGACAAAGGAAGTAGGGAGGGAGCCTCGTCCCGGGAAGGGAATCCCATCCCGGGAAGAGAATACTTACTGTGCCCCAGCCCTGTGTTCAAGAGCCTTCTATATGCCCAGATAGCTCTGAGTCTTTTGATGGTCATAGCCATGTGCTCATATATTATCAGAGCATCATAGATGTGATGGAAAGAAGCTAGTGAAAACAGGTTTGGAGATGGTTTCCCAGAGATCAGAGCTATGTATTGTGCTCTCAGTGTGTGCTATATGCTTTGTAAATATATATATATATAATGATATATAATGTATCATTTAATCATAACATATAATAACCTAATAATGGCAATAAGAGGAACGAGACCCAAGGAAAGCTCCAGAGAGACCCATTTGAGTGGGGCCTTTGATGATTGATGAGGGGCTGCCAACAAAGAAAGGTGGGGGTGGGAATTTCTAGGTAAAATGAACAGTTAACATCTTAGTACAAATGAAAATGAAAAACAAAGGCAAATGAAAAACAAAGAAAGCTTGTGAAGTGTGTGACGTCTGCCCATTTTTTAATATTTCTCAAGTAGGATAACAGATATGTGCTCTGTGCTAAGTCATTTACTTGTGCTATTTCATTTAATCTTCACCTAGGAAGTTAGCATCGAAGAACTGATGCTTTTGAACTATGGTGTTGGAGAAGACTCTTGAGAGTCCCTTGGACTGCAAGGAGATCCAACCAGTCCATCCTATAGGAAGTCAGTCCTGAATATTCATTAGAAGGACTGATGCTGAAACTGACACTCCAATCCTTTGGCCACCTGATGCAAAGAACTGACTCATTAGAAAAGACCCTGATGCTGGGAATGATTGAAGGTGGGAGGAGAAGGGGACGACAGAGGATGAGATGGTTGGATGGCATCACTGACTCAAGGGGCATGAGTTTGAGTAATCTACAGGATTTGTCGATGGACAGGGAAGCCTGGTGTGCTGTGGTTCATGGGGTTGTAAAGAGTCGGACATGACTGAATGACTGAACTAAAGAAATTAGTTCTGTTATGATTCCCCTTTTACATGGTAGAAACTGAGGCACAGAGAAACCAGTAATGTTTTGAGAGTCCACACTTTTATTACACTATTGAGAAGTAGTAGAATCAGTCTGTCTGCCCCCAGAGTCTGTGTGCTAAACGCTATGTTATACTTCCTTCCACATATTTTTTGAACTAGAAATAAATAGTAGTGTTAGTTCCTTCTGTGGGTCACTTGTGTCTCTCACTCATCATAAACCCCTATGTATTTTTAATTAATTTTTATTGTAGTATAGTTGCTTCCCTGGTAAGTCAGTGGTTAAGAATCCTCTGGTAATGCAGGAAGATCTTCCCTAGGCTGGGAAGATCCCTGGGAGAAGGGCGTGGCAGCCCACTCCAATATTCTTGCCTGGAGAATCCCCATGGATAGAGGAACCTGGTGGGCTACAGTCCATGAGGTCACAAAGAGTTGGACATGACTGAGTGACTAGGTACATAGTTGTTTTATAATGTTGTATTAGTTTCTGCTGCACAGCAAAGTGAATCAGTTATACGCATATTTCCTCTTTTTTAGATTTCCTTCCCATTTAGGTCACCATAGAGCGCTGAGTAAAGTCCCAGTGCTAAACAGTAGGTTCTCATTAGTTGTCTATTTTATGCATAGTGTCAATAGTGTGTGTGTGTGTGTGTGTGTGTGTGTGTGTGTGTGTGTATCAATACCAATCTCCTAATTTATCTCACTCCTGCTTCCCTTGGTAACCTTAAATTTGTTTTCTACATCTGTGACTCTATTTCTGCTTTGCAAATAAGTTCATCTGTATCATTTTTCTAGACTTTACATATAAGTGATATTATAAGATATTTGTCTTTCTCTTTCTGACTTACTTTGTTCTGTATGACAGTCTCTAGGCTCACCTACGTCACTGTAAATGGCACTATTTTGTTCCTTTTGTATCACTGAGTGATATTCCATTGTATAATGTACCACGTGTTTTTTATCCATTCCTCTGTTGATGGACATCCATGTCCTGGCTGTTGTAAATAGGGCTGCAATATCCTATAAATCCTTAAATTTTAATAGCTCTTCATAAAATCTCCTGAGAGAGAAAAAAGGAAAAGCAGACCTAAAAGCAAAAGAAAACCCTTAAAAGTGGAAGAGAGAGGGCCAAAAATAAACTCAATCCCAGGTTTAGTTATAGGTTTGAATATCATATTGGGATAGGAATTGATAAAGACCACCATCCCTGGGCAGTGAGAGCCCCAAAACCATGGAAGGCAAGATTCAGACAAAAATGTGTCTCATTAACTGGGATGAATGTGCCAACTCTCATAAAAGGAAGATAAAGGATCCTGCTAGGGTTTAGGCAATTCATGTTTGACAGTTGCCTTCAGGAATTTCTTGTATTCTGGGCTCTGTTTCTCACTGAGGTGCTCTACGCAGATCTGAGGGAGTAAGCACATGTTGAAGCCCTGGATTCTGAAGGCTTTAGGGAAACAGATTTGTGAGAAAAGAGTGGAAAGGAAGCAAGGAGGAGGATGTTTATTTTTAATAAAGAGACCCTGCCCTCCCTTCCTGAACTCAAATCCGTCTAGACTTGTTTTTTCCATTTTGCACAATGTTCACAACAACAGAATAAATGTATTAAAGTCAAACAAACTGGGGGCTGAGTTTTGGCATGGAGAGTCAGACAGGAATAGAATCAGCTGCTTTGAGTTGAGTCGCATAACTGATTTACAAACCAGTGGTAGATTAAGGCTGTGCTGGCCTGAACTGAACCAAAGCTATTTTCATTCTGAGGAGACAGTAAGAAAGCACTATGTCTGGCCTGGCGCCCAGGACAGGAACTATCAGTCCGTAGTGCACTCTTTGTCCTTCAGTTTTCCACAATTGACAATGTTAGTTCAAGGAATCTTTACAGTCACATTTCCCATCACCTATACTGTGTGGTGGGAACTAGGTTTCAGAGAAGTAAGATGTCTTCCCTTGTTAGTGCTGGATCAAACCATGTCTCAAACAGTACCTGCAAAGGGGCAGGGGGTGGGGGTGGGTGGCTTCCCTGGTGGCTCAGACAGTAAAGAATCCACCTGCAACGTGAGAGACCTGGGTTTGATCCCTGGGTTGGGATGATCCCTTGGAGGTGGGCATAGCAACCTACTCCAGTATTCTTTCTGGGAGAATCTCCATGGACAGAGGAGCCTTGTGGGCTATAGTCCATGGGGTCTCAAAAGAGTTGGACATGACTAAGCACAGCATAGCACCTACAAAGGGGGAGTTTCAGTTTTGGCTCTTCTGGGTTGAGAAATTAATGTAGAAACAATTTGGCTTGAACACAGCTGATCATACATTCTGAGTTAACTCTTTATGAATTGATAGATTCCATGTTTGAGGATTCTCCTGTGTTGTCCCTTCTCCTTCTTAGCCATTCAAGACTGCCTTTTATAGTACATCTGGACAGGGTGTGTGTGTGTGTGTGTGTGTGTGTGTGTGTGTGTGTGTGTGCACAGGGCTAGTTACAGGAGCTTCTGAGTCCAGGCCAAAGTCAATGTGTATTTTTACATCTCAGAATGTTTTACATTCCTCAACTCATTTAATCCTGACTATATAAATGTGAGGAGTTAGAAAGTTATGACAGCCCTATTTTATATGCTGGGAAAATGAGACCTATGATATTCCCAAAATGATAAGCTGAATTTAATAGGCAAATCCAGATGCAAGCCCAAATGTCCCCTCTCTTCATGATGAAGAGGGACTTCATCATGTCCCTCTTCTACTATTCCCTTCTATTAATATGAATTAGAGAATTTGTCTAATAAAGGAAGACTGGAAGTCATGTTTGCTCCTAGGTTTATTTTCACAAGAGATGCTTCTGTTTCTTCAATATGTTGGGCTAATTTTGAAGAGCGTTTGGATCCTTAAGAGTCACTTATTTTTTGAACTCAATTATTTTAAATTTTAATTCTCCATGTCTAGTCTAAAGAGCAAATCCTTTCATATACCTCTTTGTGGACTATCCACACCCAGCACTTCTAGTGGATAATCATATTATTATGACAAATTATTAGAGATAAGATATCTTAATCAAACAAAATCTGTGACAGTCTTTTAAAAAATGTTTTGTTTGTTTATTTATTCATTTAACTGCATTGGGTCTTAGTTGCAGCATGCAAAATCTTCATTGTATTATGCAGGATCTTTCGTTGTGTCTCATAGACTCTCTAGTTGTGGCACATGGGCTCAGTAGATGCGGCACATGGGCTTAGTTGCCCTCCCAGCCCCCCCGCCCCGCGTGCCTGTGGGTTCTTAGATCCCTGCTGAGGGATTGAACCCATGTACTCTGCATTGCAAGGTGGAGTTTTAACCACTGGACCACTGGAGAAGTCCCCCATGACCATCTTTTAAGTGCTTAACAGAGGAGTAACTCTGATGGAAGGGACAGTTGCCTGGAGAGGTGATTTTTTCCTTTTCCCTTGACTTTCTTTTCATACAACTGTGACCACTTTGCTCAGATTCTAAGGGGTCAATCCCTCATCGGAAAAAAATAAAATCTTTATCTCAATGGATTATTGAGTATCTGTTTTTTTAAGGATAAACTGAAACATAGTCAAGAATTTGTAGAGGTGCATGAGAAATCACAGTTGGCTTCCCAAATGAAAGAGCCTTTGCTGTGGTTTGGATTCTATTCTGTTTTTGGTGACTAAGAATTGTATCTATTATATGGTTTGTTCCAAATACATCCCTTTTAAGATCCCGCTTGATGGTTATCAGTCTTCCTCATTCATTCCTTACTTATATAGCAACAAAGTCCTTTTAAATTTTATTCTTAAAATTTCTATCTCTTCTCGGAAGTTGAGAACATTGTGGTTAAAACCAGATATTTTGAAAACTATGTGAAAATTGTGTTTTGTGACTTTTCAGACATGGCTTGTGCTAATAAGATGCTAAAATGTAATTAAAATCATCCAATTAGAAAATGGTGACTTTCTCCCTGAAGAAGTCCTGATAACTTGAATATGCTGTAATTTAGCAAATTGGAAAATGAGATGGTGGAAGGAGAAAGAGAGGGTCATAAGTTGACGGCAATTCTAAAACTGTCACCTTTGGTAAAGTGCCATTTTAACACTTGGTCTAGCTTCCATAATTATATCCAGGCTTAACCTCACTGACTACCATTCTTTTCCAAACACTGGTTGGCCCCAGCCCTGCAATAGTTCTCTGACCCGTTAGCCTGTTGCCTTACAAATCAACATCCCATCATTGGCTGCTACCATTCTTGCATTGCACCATCGTGTAAATATCTTACCACAAAACCACCTGCCTGCCCACAAACACCTCACATTTCCACTTGTTGACTGACTTAGCTTCTTCCCCTCTCCAGCCCTGACATATTATTAGTGGTGTGAAGGGAAACGAGCAGGTGGAGTGAGCACAATGAGTCAATGCAAGTAATTATTTCCCATTTTCATTCAGTGGCACGTCTGCCCAAGTGCAGTGAAGTGCCCACTGAGACCAGTGAGAGTCCCATGGTCACAGTGATAAAAGTGTATGGTGTGGGACAGGGCCAGGACTTTCAATATAACGTTCAACATGTACCTGCTTCCTTCCAGATACTTCTTTTCCTGGACCCTTTGTGCTCAGTGCTCATATTATAACTCAGTCTGTTTCAACCTCTCCCCCGTTTAGTCACCTGGAGCAATATCCTAGGATAGGTAAAGAGGGAGGAAGAAGTGGAGACAAAGACCATGCATTGGTGGGGAAGTAATAAAGGATGGAGCTCAGGGTTGGCAATTATTAGCAAGAAAGGGAACATACAAGAAAGAATGAGGAACAGGAAGTTGAGACAGGAAGGTAAGGCACTGTTGATATTGTTAGATATCTTTTCCCAACAAGCAATGTGCATGCGTGCGTGCTCAGTCATGTCCAACTCTTTGAGACTCCATGGATTCTAGCCCAACAGGCTCCTATGCTCATGGGATTTTCCAGGCAAGAATACTGGAGTGGGTTGCCATTTTCTCCTCCAGGGGATCTGCCTGACCCAGGGGTCTCACTCTTGTCTCCAGGGGCTCCTGCTTTGGCAGACAGATTCTTTACCACTGAGACACCTGGGAAACATGATTTGCATCAAATGATCAGCGTCAGGGTATAAAGGTGCTTTCTCCATTCTCCAATTTGGTATGACCCTGCAAAGACATTTTAGCACTTAATAGCCCCATGGGATAATCTGAGACGTTATGTGACAATATCACATACCAGCTTTTCCTTCTGCCCAATCTGATTTTCTTCATTTCCTCATAGGTCCTAAGGACACTGCCCACCACCTCCCAGCCCCCTGCAATAAACTTCCTGAAGGAAATTCAGTCTCAGAGTCTTCTTTCTCGGAAATAGGACCTGAAACACTACATATTTGTTAATGTTTAAATTCTTACTTTACTACAGCTAGAATTACATCAAATCTCATCTATTTTCTTCCTCGAGCCTAGGCTAAAACCACGTTACCATATTAAGAATAGTGGGTCTAATGTAGACATCGAATCCTGCTATTAAGACCGAGCGCAACTGTTTGAACAATGACACATTAAAGTCTGGATTCCATACAACTGTTCAAAACCCATACATGCAGCTTAACCTCCTCATCCTTCACTCTCCCTAACCTTCTGCTCTAGTGTCACTCAGGGATTTTGCTGTGAAACTCACATAAACAATGACCTCTGGTTGTGGAAATAGAAAAAAAAAGGATGACACCTTGACCTACCTTAGATATGATCTGAATGCAGGTGAATCTCACGCCTGTTTACAGAGGTATGTTTTTAAATTCATTTGTTTCTTTGATTTCACAAATATATTTTCCCCAAAGGTTTGGAATGTAAAAGAAGTTTTCAATGTTCTTCTTTCTCTATTCTTATGTCTCTGGATGTAAAAGTGCTGTAATTAGGGGCATACGTCAGATACCATCCCACTTCCTGTTTATTTTCCTTGCTTAGGAAACCAGATCCTTTCAGGAAGGTGAAATACATGGCAAATGTTGTTAGTCGCTCAGTCGTATCTAGTGTCTGACTCTGTGACCCCGTGGGCTGTAGCCCTCCAAGCTCTTCTGTTCATGGGATTTTCCAGGCATGAATACTAGAATGGGTTACCATTTCCTTCTCCAAGGGATCTTCCTGACCTGGGGATGGAACCCAGGTCTCTTGCATTGCAGGCAGCTTCCTTACCATCTGAATCACATAGGGCTGGTTGCAAACTCGACTGTGAAATAAAGTTTGTCTGTGGTGAGCCTCTTCCCTTTTGCGGGATACTCCTGTCACTTTTCTCTTCCCTTGACTCTGGGGTCTCCGCAGCCCACCACCAGCCTCTTAGCCATCTCTTCACATAGCTCTCCATTCATTTTTATCCAGGTTTCCCTGCTCTGCTTTTCTCTATCCAAGACCCAGAGTCAGTCTGATGGATTCTGTGCTGCCTGTTGCCACTACAGTTGAAACTTCCCTGTTCTGTCGTTCATCAGTCAAGGCAAACTTTCTCTCTTAGGAGGCATTTCTGCCTGACTTACTTGTAGTTGATTAGTATTTAAATAAATGAGTGGACACATGAATAAGTGAAGTGCTCTCTTGTAATAGGCCACTTAACACCCATCTTATCCCCACACACCCAAGGTATATGTGTATTCATAAGGGCCTGATAAAGACAGTAATGCCTTCCTTTGTAGCATGACCAAACCAGGTGAATTGACAGAAATCTCATGATAGGTGAGTGTTAGAAAATTGCAGATAAACAATGAATGTTTCTGATGACTTGACTTCTGGGAATTTGCTGCCCCTGGAGAGACTGCTCCCCCAGAGCTAGCCAATCCTAGTGATAATAAACAATTCACCTGATAAGAGTTTCTTTCATATGCAAACCAACAAGCCCATACTTTATACCCCAACCACTTCCTTTACTGAGCTCTCACAAGACTCTCATCGCATTCTGGGACACTGTCCATTTGCTCTAATAACACCAGGGCCAGGTTTAAGGCAACTAAGGACAGTTTCTACAGCCCAGAGTCTGCTGCAATTATTTATATCAGTCCATCCTGCTTACCCTGCCTTGACTGTTCCTTTCCACAAAAGCCACAATGAAGGCCCTTGCCCATATCTCCCCGTTGGTCCTTCTGTCTCTTGACCAACCCTGGTGCTTCCCCATGCAGTTCTTTGTGACAGAGCTGTTCCTTCCTCTTGGGAACTGTGAGTAACAAGCTCTCTTTTCAGTGGCGATCATCTCCTGGTCTGTTGGCTTCACCATATGTGAGTGATAATAAAGCTTACATTTTACAAGTTATAGTTATTTCAGGGGAGGATGGGGTGGAGCTCAGTGGTAGAGCACATGCATAGCAGGAATGAGGCCTTGGATTCAGCTCCCAGTGCCTCCACGTTTGATAAAACCAAAACTTTTAAAGTTTCAACTATTTCTCCAGTCTCAAGTGTGACGCCCCACCACCGCCCCCCATGCTAATTCTTTTAAGACCCTGAAAGAAGCCTCTCCTTTACTATAAGTTCAGACGGTTAGAGAAATGATTATTACCCAGAAGAGGGAGGGTAGCATTAAATTTAAAAAAATAAAAGTAATGATTGAGACTTCCTGGCAGTCCAGTGGTTAAGACTTCACCTTTTAGTGCAGGGGGTACAAGTTTGATGCCTGGTTGGGGGAGACCCTACATGCATTGGGGCCAAAACACCAGAACATAAAACAAAAACATTATTGTAACAAATTCAATAAAGACTTTACACAGATGGTCCACATCAGAAAAAGTCTTCAAAAAAAGTAATGACAAACCTTATTTATTATATGTTGTCATTTTGAGATCTCAAAAAAAAAATTCCTGTGAATTATTACTGTGTTATCCTTGATGAGTGGAAGTTCTAAGATAGTGGTTTTTCCAAGGTCACAGAGCCACAGACACAGAGAGGTAAGTTTCAGATACAGACTTTCCTGGCATTCGTCTGACTCATGCTGCTCCCACTCCTTCCTTCTGCCATAGTCTTCCAAACCATCCAATAGCTTTTACACAGTATTGTATAACATCACCACTTCCTTCATAATTTAAGGAAAAAATATGGCCGTCTTGCCAACTAAGACTAATGAATGGTCGGTTCCACAGTGAAAAATAGCTGTGACATTAATATTCAGATATTTCAACAATAATGCAGCCTTGGGGAAAGGAATATAGAGCCTTAGAATTACACGAAGAGAGGATCTAGAGATGACAGAAGTTTCTAGTACTAAATCTGATCTTTAGTGAATGAATGAGAACCTTTAGAAATTTCTTCTTTCTAGAGAAGTTCTATTCTTTTCTCATAAGTCCCTGGTGGCTCAGACTGTAAAGAATCTACTTGCAAAGCAGGAGACCCAGGTTTAGTCCCTGGGTTGGGAAGATCCCCTGGAGAAGGAAATGGCTACTCATTCCAGTCGGAGAAGGCAATGGCACCCCACTCCAGTACCCTTGCCTGGAAAATTCCATGGACGGAGTAGCCTGGAAGGCTGTAGTCCATGGGGTTGCTGAGGGTTGGACAAGACTGAGCGACTTCACTTTCACTTTTCACTTTCCTGCATTGGAGAAGGAAATGGCAACCCACTCCAATGTTCTTGCCTAGAGAATCCCAGGGATGGGGGAGCCTGGTGGGCTGCTGTCTCTGGGGTCGTACAGAGTCGGACACAACTGAAGTGACTTAGCAGACCCATTCCAGTATTCTTGCCTAGAGAGTTCCATGAATAGAGGAGTCTGGCAGGCTACAGTCTATGTGTTTGCAAAGAGTCAGACGCAACTAAGCAACTAACACTTTCCCATACAAGAACAAGATTGGCTGTGAAGGAGACAGACAAAATATCTTTCAGTTTTGGAGAAACATAAACTTAAAAGGAATAATTAAATACCATAAGATAAAAAGAAGCATACAAAGTATAAAGTATAATGAAATTGCTATTGAAGGTCATCAAGAGAAAAATACCCTGTAAAGATGTTAAGATCTGTGTAGTCAGTGCTGACCATAGTTATTGGCAGGAAGACTTCAAGTGAAATAATTGAAAAATGAACCCAATATTGAACAGAATATAGCTCATGGGAACTTATGTGTTAGCATTTACCAAATAACTACAAGGGTTTGGAATCCCATTCTTTTAACCATAAGAGAGGGAATGTTGACAAAAAAGGAAAAGAGAAAATAATAAAGTCAATTAAATGACTTGGAAATTTTTTTAAAAGGTGAAAAATCTGGATTACGACGAATATGGAGGAAAGAAGACAGGTTAGGAAGGTTTAAGAGCAATCAGCAAGGAGTTAAAGGTACTATTTAGAGATGGTGATTGGCAGCCGTTAGGAATTTCCATGCAGTATAAGTTAGAAGAAACAAGCTTGTGTGGTTAGTGGACCTCAGCAGGATATCAGGAAGAATTTCCTGATGGTAAATGTCAAGAGTTCTGGTTTGCAGGATCAAAGGGCAGCTTCTGGGATGTGCCTATCCCAGGAATATTTTTCAGCCTCAAGCAGGAGACTGTTTGGGTGGTTTTCAGCAGTGCTGTGGATGGATGGGTCTGCCTCCTTGGAATCCGCTGGTCTCATGTTGCCGAGGGGCGTGCCCTCCACAGCTTTCATGGACTCCTAGCCAACAGCCAACTCCCAACTCACAGGCCATGGAGTTTTCCCCCCAGAAAGGAACAACTAAGTCTTTCAGTGTCTGTTCCCCACTTGGACCAGCCCTTAGGTATACACTGTGGTTTTTCAGCTCTTCAGCACTTAGGCACTTTCCTTCGGAGCCAAAGGCCTCCTGGGAACAATGCAGCATTTGTGTGTTGACAGTAACAGCCTGTGGGCCAGAGACACTCAGCCAGACTCTCCCTCTGTCCCAATGGGCTGGATCGCACACTTCATCTGCAACAACCCACACTCGGTCAGCCCCAGCTCGGCCCCAGGGGCCAGGCGCCCCACTTCTCTTCCCCCCTCGCCCCCAACTGCTTACCTAGTTCAATCCCCAGCTCCACTACCATGTTCATCCCAGTGGTCATGCAGGATGGTCTCCACCAGCTCCCATCCCACCACAGGGAACAAGGACACAGAGGTGGCTCATGGCCTGACTCTAAACAGTAGGCACTAAAGAGGGAGGTCCACTCTGCTGAGGTGGGCAGGAGGGTATTTACAAGAGGTTAGGTCTGCAAAGAGATGCCAGCCTTTTCCTATATGATAGGGCTTTTATCATGAGGTTGTTGATGCATATGGGGGGTTAGGAACGCACAACAAGCATAGAGTTGTACACAATCTGTTTCTGCCGAGTTCAGAGACTTGGAAATATTGTTAGACTTCTGGCATGAAGACAGTTCCAGAAAGGTGTTTAAAACCATGTTTGTGTCCTAGGCTCTGAGTCAGAGAGGGACAAGGGCTTATGAAGAGTGGGGTTTCAACCCTTAGGCAACTCTACAAGAGGTTGTACGTAAGACTCGTGCAGTATGAATTCAATATTAAATGATCCATCAGAACAGTCTCCCTCTAGGAATGCTCCCCACCCCCCAACCTCCCCCTGCTCCCCACTTTACAGCAAGAGCACAGTGTTTCTCTTAAAACCTCCATCCAGTGTATGGGTCCACTCAATATAAATGTAGAAGAGAAAAATCAGATGGGTAGTAGAGAGTATAGAAAATTTAAAAGAAAGGGCAAGTAGAGTAATTGAGATTTTAAGGAACAAACTGGAGGTGTGTGTGTGTGTGTGTGTGTGTGTGTGAAGCTTGGTGAGTCCGTTATTTTGTGTCTCTGAGATTTGAGTCTTTTTATTGACCCCTTTTTATTCAACATAAAGTAGTTACTTGATTGTATGCAGAAGAAACAGGGAAGCAATCAGAGTTCCACCTTTGACGTCTTCTCTTCTGATTTATGATTTCTCTCTGAAAAACATCATGACATGGATATTCAGCTCTGGAGCCCATCTTGTTTTTGAACTCTGAGATTAACAAATTGAGCTATTTAATCCCTCCTGAAAGCTCTAAATCCATCTTCCACTGTTATCTCATGAACTCCTTATATGAATTTGACTTGTTTCCCATTGATATTGTACACAGAATGGTAAAATCCAAAATTCAGCTCCTTTGAATATGCAAAACCTTCCCCAAAGTGCTTTTGGAGTTCTGTTTTGGTTTGGTTCCCATGACTATGGGCTTCCCTGATAGCCCAGTTGGTAAAGAATCCACCTGCAATGCAGGAGACCCTTGTTCAATTCCTGGGTCAGGAAGATCCCTGGGAGAAAGGATAGACTACCCACTCCAGTACTCTTGGGCTTCCCTTGAGGCTCAGCTAGTAAAGAATCCACCTGCAATGTGGGAAACCTGGGTTCGATCCCTGGGTTGAAAAGATCCCCTGGAGAAGGGATAGGCTACCCACTCCAATTCTGTGGCCTGGAGAATCCCATGGACTGTAGTGCATAGGGTCACAAAGAGTCTGACACGACTGAGCAACATTCACTCACTCCCATGATTACATCCTAAAAAGAGTCTCAACCTTGACCACCACATCCTCCTATTCCTTTACTTTTAATCAAATCCAGTGTAGGTCAAAGAATTTTTATTCAACAGAAAATTAAAGGGACTGAGAGGTAACATGGATCCGATTCAATGGACATGAGTGTGAGCAAGCTCCAGGAGTTGGTGATGGGCAGGGAAACCTGGCATTCTGCAGTCCATGGGGTCGCAAAGAGTTGGACATTACTGTGCGACAGAACTGAACTGAGAGGGATAAAAACCTCAACTTGCTTTACCTGCACTTTCATACTTACCAATCCCTTCCCTTTCAGGAATCCATCACCAAAATTTTGCACTTGCTCTACTAAGACTTGTGTTATAGGTAATGTATCCCACTTATCATCCAGAGTCTGGTAAATTGCTAAAGCAGGCAGTTCAGAGATCTTTGTTTGAAAAATGATATCGCCTTTTCATTTTGCTTCACTCCACTGTCCACCAGAATAAAAAGAATCTGCAGTTGGGGAAATTTGAAAGAGAAAGATCTGTCTGAGGTCCTTGGAAGAGAGAGACACTTGGTGATTATTGCAGTTTACACTGATTGAACTTAGGGTCTGTGCCACACAATTTAAATCTTCATTGAATTAAAATGAATTTCTTCTTTTACTTTGCATTGTTTTACGTTTTTTTTCCCTTTGGATCTGGTCTATTTAATTTTAAGAACGTAGAACTGGAAGACAGTTTAATGATTAGCTAAGGGAGAAAGTATGGTCTAAATGGCTAAACATGGAGAATTCTTTTTAAATGTTGCCTCTAGTACTTTCTAGCTGTCTGACTCTGGGTATGTTACTCAGCCTCTCTGAGATTCAATGTTCTCATTGGATTTTGTTGGGGGGAGACTGAATGAGAGAATAGATAATATTTCTAGTACAGTTTTTAGCATATATAGTAAGTGCTTGATAGGGCTTCCCTGGTGGCTCAGATGGTAAATAATTGTTAACTATTTTATATTATTAAACCAAACCTTCTGCCCAATGAGGAAATCTCCTTGATAACAGTCTAGTTAGAGAGTTATCTATATTTAGTAACACTGAAAACTTCCAGTGTTAGGAAAACAACCACCAGAAAGATTATTTTTTTTAACCAAACAGCCCTCATCATTGGGGTCTCTAGTTCAATGCAGTAGACTTCAAGTAGTTGAAGTTTTACTATTTCAGTGACATAAGCAGAACTGCACAAAGTGAGGAAGGGAAAGAAAAACATTTATTGCTTATCCAGTGGGCAGTAGGTGCAAGATATGTATTTTATGTGAGAAATAAGCCCTGAGGTCTAAAACTTCAGAGTTTATAGTAAGGAATAAATACATCACGGGGCTTCCCTGGTGGCTCAGTGGTAAAGAATCTGCCAGCAATTCAGGAGACATGGGTTTGATCCCTGGGTCAGGAAGATCCCCTGGAGGAGGGCATGGCAACCCACTCCAGGATTCTTGGCTGGAAAATCCCATGGACGAGGAACCTGGCAGGCTACCAGGCCATAGCATAGCCAGGAGTCAGACACAACTGAAGCTACTTGGCACAGCATAGATACATGAAGCTCTCGTGACTAACAGGTGATTTTTATGTTCAGTCTCTTTGGATTTCTGTTTTTTGTCCAACCATCAATGAATGAAAAAGAAATAGACTTACTGCTGATGGAAGATATGATTAAATACATCTTTAACAGTTTAAAATACATCTTAAGTTTTAAGGCAGAGTAATGGGATTTATTATACTCCAGTTTTCAATTCGTTATCTCTTAACCATAATTATTTTCCTCATTTCTCTCACTTCCCTAGCCCCATCTCTCTTCTTCTGGTGTCCTACAGCAGAGTATTCAAAAGGGAATCTCCCAGTCCAGACTTACCCTCCCCTGGAAGAGCTTAGCTGCCTCCTGAAATCTGTGCAAGTTTTCTTCAAACTCTGAGGAGGCCTTGTTCATAATCAGTAGAAGATGAATTGGAATCATACTGTTGAATAGGCCAATTGCAGTCTGGCAAATTGAAATGTATTAAAGCAGAATGAAAGAGAAAAGGAGGGGAAAAATATTAGTGACAACTCAATGACTAGGTACACTGGACCATCAATGATAGCTGTCCACTCATCACACCAATGGCAATTCCTACAAGATGGCTTTGGATCAGTTTCACTCTCCTAGTTTTTATGCAACTTAGTAGATCCCTCATCCCCACACTGAACAGGGTGGAGCTGAGTAACCAAAGGGATACTGCAGTAGTGATGGAGTGTGACCTCCAAGGGTTAGGTCATAGAAGACATAGTAGCATCTGCTTTGTTCTCTCCTGTTTCACTTACTCTCTTATACTGTCCACTCAACCAGCCCTGGGAAGAGATTCACATAGTTCCTATGAAGGAACTACGTTCTCTTGCTAACAACCAGCACTGACTTGCCAATCAGGAAATGAATCATCTTGGAAGGAATCTTCCAGCCCTCATAAAACCTTCAGATATTGCCTCCCTGACCAATAGCTGCAACCTCACATGAGCCCCTGGGATCAGAGGCCCCTATCCCTAGCCACTCCCGAACTTGACCCACAGAAACTGTATGAGATAATCAATTATTTTTCTGTTCTAAGTTGTTACATTTTGGAATAGACTGTTATGCATCATTAGACAACAAATACACCATGGAATGTTTTAGTCACTTTTTTCAGCCTCTTTTGAAATGTGGCAAGGGCAGTCAGATTTTGGGAATTCCCTGGTCCAGTGGTTAGGACTTCAAACTTTCACTATCGGAAGTGTGTAGGCTCATTCCCTGATTAGGGAACAAAGATCCTGCTGGCAACACAGCACAGCAAAAAAACAAAGCAAAACAAACATAAAGCCAAGAGAAGCCAGATACACTCAAAATGGGATTTTGAATCCTTGTTAGTAGTGTACACTTTCGAGTGCTTATGATGTGCTGGGTACTGTTTTCAGGGCTTTATGTATAATAACTAATTAATCCTCAAAGTCCCAGTGTTATAAATAAAGACATTGAGGTGCAAGATCTCCTAAAGTCACATAAGTGATGAGCTGGAATTCTCAGCAGGCAGAGTGACTTGAGAGTCTGTACTTAAAGAGTACAGACTCTCTACATGAGACTCTCTACAGGAGACTATCCATGAGACTCCTATACAGCTGATGGCAAAACCTCAACAAAATCAACTCAGCCCTAAGCACGGTTGAGTTAGCCCATTTCAGGTCAGCCATGAGATAACTGCTTCAGGAGACGGCAAGTTTGGCCCTTTGCTGATTAGAGCTGGTGATTGCCCCTGAGGCTGTGGATGGTCGAGTGGAGGAGACAGCTGTGAGGCAGAGGGAGGATAGAAGGGAGACTGTAAAACTATGATTCTAGCCCCCTTCATTTCCCTTTTCAGAAATAGCACTGCAACTGTCTCTATTTTAAACAAAATCCCATTTCTTCTTACTTCTCCCTTCTAATACAGAGAGTATTGCTATTAAACTAGCATGTGCACAGAGAAAGAGAGCTGTAGGTTAATGAACCTTTGGGCAAAGTCCCAGGAGACGGGAACAGGAGTCACCAAATAGGATTCTTCCAGAAGCTACATACTACCCTGTAGAGAATTTTCAGCTCTACTGGCCGACATGTAGGCAAGGAGGATCCAATAAGTTCTTTCCAAAAATTTTCTCCCTGGAGTTTAAAGCAGGGCTTAAATTTTAAATTTAGAAGGTTAGAAATTTAAATAATTGTCTCTTGTTTTGTTACTTAAATTTATAGCATGCCATCTACCCTCCTAGAACAGAGATAGAGGATAAATCTTGGGAAGAGTCAAGAAACCAAAGCTAAAGGGTCACATGATATAGTGAGAGGATAGAGGAAGAGATTGAACATTGCAGAAATGATGAGTTTAATCCTAATAGACACAGTCTGATTTTCATCTTGAAGCCAAGTGTTGGGTGTATGCATTAACAGTGCACAGGAGGTCAACTGCGGGACTGGGAATTTCTGCCCAGTTGCTACTGGTACAAACCTCTGCACCAGAAACAGATGAGAAATAAACATAGTAGTGTGGCAGGTCTCAAAAAGAGAAAAACACTACTTTTGGGAAATAAAAAAGTCATGATAAAACTTGCTTCTCTGGAGAAATTCTTTCCTAATTTCTTTTTGATATGAGTTGGTGTTGCCTCTAATGTAGAACTCAACAAAATGTGTCATTGTTCTATAAGATGAGGGATGATCCAATCATCAGAACTTAGGAAGGCTAGTCTTTGCCTCTGCCCTCATTCACCTGTGGAATTCCAGGACCCTGGGTCATAAACCAGGGACTGGAAGATCCTCTTTTCTGGTCCCCAATGCACTCCTGGCAGCCTTATAGACAATGAACAAAATGACAATGGTCTAGGCACTTTTCAATGCCTTTTAAATTATTGCTACCAGTGCCTCTGGGATGCATGTGTTTGCAATCCTAGCAGAAGTGGAAATGGGATCACCAGTCTATGAGACAAACATGGTGTGAGAGGCGGACAGGAATTTAGTCAACAGGAAGAGGGGTGTTTTCTGTTGTAGGCTATGTAGGGGAATGGAAAAACCACAGGACTCAGTCAGACAGATCAGTCATGAAAAAAGCTGGGACAAGTGGACAGGGCTGGCACTGAACTTCAAATGACAAGTTGTAGAAGGAAAGTCACTTCACTTTTCTTAACTCCCATTTCCTCTCCTGTAAAATGGAAATAGATAATATGACTTCATGCATCATCAAATTTTCTGCCTTCAGTGATGTCTTTTCTACTTACTGTATAATATTGAATGTTGCTTGGAACTTGAGAGTTCTCCTCTGTAAAATGGACATAATAATCTCCTCTCTTGTACCTCAAAAAAAAATCTGTATTATATGAAAAAGTGACATAAAAGGGTTTTAGTTCTGAAAAGCATGACATGCATATAAAGTACTGTTATGAGAGAATGTGCAGCATTTCGGAGCCAAGGTAGATCACTGGAAATCAATATTCCATCACTTAATGATGTAAGTTCGGGAAAGTAAAAGGTAAGCTATATAAGGTAATTCTATAAGCTGTAGGTGTTAGAGGAGAAGGCAATGGCATCCCCAACTCCAGTACTCTTGCCTGGAAAATCCCATGGGCAGAGGAGCCTGGTAGGCTGCAGTCCATGGGGTCGCTGAGGGTCAGACACAACTGAGCAATTTCACTTTCTCTTTTCACCTTCATGTATTGGAGAAGGAAATGGCAACCCACTCCAGTGTTCTTGCCTGGAGAAGCCCAAGGACAGGGGAGCCTGGTGGGCTATGGGGTTGAACAGAGTCAGACACGACTAAAGTAACTTAGCAGCAGCAGCAGCGGTAGGTGTTAGAAGGCCAGAAGATTATCAGGACAGGTGGACCAACACCTTCACCCGGGTTGTAGACAGCATACAAAAACCAAGGAAGATACCCAGAAAGAAACCTGAGACTCCAGGAGGGTCTAGGCAAGTGCTAATTGTACCTGACAGAACTGCTGGTCATGAGTCTGCAGGGAGGTAGACACAGAAAATGGGAATAGATGTGTAAAAACTTTTAAGAAATTTTACATTGCTGCAGCATCCAAATCTGTGATCAGTGTTTTTAAACAGCTCATTTGTATTTTATAAAAATATTGGTCTCCAATGCTTTAGGAAAAAAAATTGACCTTCAGCATTTTTGCAATTGTGGCAAGCTTGCCATCTTGTTTGAGAAGCATGGTCTAGAATGCTGGTCACATCAGAGTTGCTTCACTGAACTCTTGCAACCAAACTCAGAAGTTTTTGATTAGTCACTTTAACTTTGCATTCTAACTCTCTTACTAGTCATGTAACGTGTCATCTCACTTTTCTATTTCTTTCTTTGTTGGGTAAGAACAAGTTTATCAGTCTTAAGGGCTGTAGTAGGGATGGCAATATAAACAATTTGGAGTTGATTTAATGGTGGTTACTGTTATTATGGGCTGCCCTGGTAGCTCCATTGGTAAAGAATCCGCCTGCAGTGCAGGAGACCCTGGTTCGATTCCTGGGTTGGGAAGACCCCCTGGAGAAGGGACAGGCTACCCATTCCAGTATTCTTTGGCTTCCCTTGTGGCTTAGCTGGTAAAGAATCCACCTGCAATGCGGGAGACCTGGGTTTGATCCCTGGGTTGGGAAGATCCCTTGGAAAAGGAAATGGCCACCCAGTCCACTACTCTTGCTTGGGAAATCCCATGGACAGAGGCACCTGGTGGGCTACAGTCCATGGGGTCCCAAAAGAGTCTGACATGACTTAGTGACTAAACAACAATAATAACTATTATTATTTATTAAAAGAGCAGAATGCTTGGAGGAAAAGATTTCTCCTATGAAGGCAATTACCCTCCCTGACAAAGGGACTTAAGGGTCTAGAGACAGGGGCTACTTACTATAGCGTTGTACTCTGTAACCAAGTGGAGGTTGTTGCTCTCAATGAAACGGCTTAACTTGGTGGCATCCATGCTTTCAATGTCTTCACCCTTTAAATCCAGTTGTTTGTTATCCACCTGGGTCACACAGAAAGGATAAAATTGTCACTGTTCTGTCATCAATAAATGTTTTTGGACTATTAACCTCAAGTCAGGCACTAACTCAGTCTCCAAATACAGAAAGGTAAATGTGCCTGGCCCTTGAGGAATGCACTGTCCTGTGGGTCACAGAGAAGTAAACAGGAATATCCCACAGAATGTGACAAGTATCATCACAGACCCGTATGCCACCTAAGGAAGAGGAGAAACGCTTCCAGGAAGAGACAGCTCCTGATGAATGGCTAAGACTTGGTCAGATGAATGAGGATGGGGTGGGAGTTTTAAATAAAGAACAGTGTTTGCAAAAGGCAAAAAGATGACAGATGTTCCGTTCTAGAAGCTGCAGCTAGGTTAGCTCTACTATAGGTACTGCTGCTGCTAAGTTACTTCAGTCGTGTCCGACTCTGTGCGACCCCACAGACGGCAGCCCACCAGGCTCCCCAGTCCCTGGGATTCTCCAGGCAAGAACACTGGAGTGGGTTGCCATTTCCTTCTCCAGTGAATGAAAGTGAAAGTGAAGTTGTGGCTGACCCTCAGCAACCCCATGGACTGCAGTCTTCCAGGCTCCTCCGTCCGTGGGATTTTCAGCAGTGGATGTTAAACGCAGTAGGAGACAGACATAGACAGTGGGGTGGAAGGTGGTGACTGCAGCTGGCCAGACTCCTCTATCCTTGTGATTTCCCAGGTAAGGATACTGGTTGCCATTTCCTTCTCCAGGGGATCTTCCTGACCCAGGTGTCAAACCCAGGTCTTCTGCATTGCAGGCAGATTCTTTAGGATCTGAGTCATTAGGGCAATGGAGTAGGCAGGGCAAATTTCCAAAGAACCTTGAGGTCAAGATAAGTAATTAAATTCTAACCTGAGGGCAAGGGGAGCCACTTATAGGATCAGATTTATGTTTTATTTATGTACATTTCTAATGTGAAATAAAACGCACAGGCAGAGAAAAGCACAAAATGGAAAATACAAAGCTCAGAAAATTGTCACAGAGTAAACAACTGTGGAACCACCACTCAGGGAAAGACAGAATATTGCCAGAATGTCTGAAGCCCTCTGTGATCTTTCTATTGTTGTTGTTTAGTAGCTAAGTTGTGTATGACTCTCTGCGACCCCATGGACTGCAGCACACCAGGCTTCCCTGTCCTTCATGATCTCCCAGAGTTTGCTCAAGTTCATGTCCATTTTATAATCCATTATTTTTCTGCCAATGTTCCTATTATCCTGACTTTTACAATGAAGAGTTTCATTCTTTGTCGCTTTACTGCTTAAAAATGCATCTCACCGTCACAGTTTAGTTTCATCTTTTTAAAAATATTATGTAGGGACTTCCCTGGTGGTCCAGTGGTTAAGATTCCGTGCTTCTAATGCAGGTGGTGTGGGTTTGGTTCCTGGCTGGGGAACTAAGATCCCACATGCAGTGCGGATGCATAAAAAATGATGTAAGTGGAACAGACTATGTTTTTTGTTTGTTTGTGTATCTCAATTATTTTGTTTGTAAGAGTCATCCATATTATTGCATATAGCTGTAATATGTTCCTTTTCCTTGCTGTAATAGTATCCCACTGTATAAATATGCAAAATCTTATTTTATTACTGATGAATATTTAGGTTGTTTCCAGGATCTGGTTATTAATATAATGCTGCAATGAACTCTCTTGTTCATTTCTCTTGGAACTCATGCCTCTGTATCTATTTAGGGTTGACATTTTTGATGATAGGATATGTATAGTTTTGACATGCATGTTGATTTTTGGGGGGAGATAAGGCCAAGCTATTTTCTAAAATGAATGATAATGTACACTTGCATCTGTACTGTTTGAAAGATCCCAGTGCTTCACATCCTAGCCAGCACTTGGTATTATCTGCCTTTCTAATTTTATTCATTTTGATGAATATGTGGTAGTATTTCACTGTGGTTTAACCTCCAGTTCCCCAATTAACTAGTTATATATCATCTTTTTTTGAAGTGTCTGTTCAAGTCACTTGCTTATTTTTCTATTGAGTTGATCCTTTGCTTGTCGATTTGAAGATGTTTTATATATTCGGGCTATGATCCCTTTATGGCTCTATGTTACATATCTTTTCTCACTGGGGACTTCTATTTTAATGGTATCTGCATAGGAATAGAAGTTAATTTCAATGTAGTCATCAACCTTTTCATTTATAACTAGTGTGTGTTTTTGTTTTGTTTTGTTTAAAATGCTTTGACTACACCAAAGTACTGAGATCCAGAAGGCTGACATTCACTCAACTGGCGACTTAATCACCTTACGATTGATTTTTTTTTTTTTTTGTCACAACTCAACTTTATGAAATCCATAAATGCCAAAGTACAGAAAATGTTTGCCTTTAAAAAAAGAGTCTTGAAAAAAAAATTCATGGAAACCACAGGATATTTTAAAATGTGAGTTCCTTTTGCATATTTAATTGTTTTAAAATTCACACTATTTGAGAGAAATCCTGGGAGAGAACTATGAAAGCAGGAGAAAAAGTCATCCTAGGTGGGGCCTCCCCAACCCTTCTCCCATTCCTCTCCTCTAGGAGAAAGAAAATGAGCACAAAGGATTTTTAAAGCTGCATAATGCCCAGGTTGTGCTAGTGGTAAAGAATCTGCCTGCAAATGCAGGAGAGGCAGAGATACGAGTTCAATCCCTGGGTCGGGAAGATCCGATGGAGGAGGAAATGGCAACCCACTCCAGTATTCGTGCCTGGAGAACTCCATGGACAAAGGAGCCTGGTGGGCTACAGTCCGTGGGGTTGCAGAGGCAGACACGACTAAAGCGACCTATCAATGCCTTCCTAAGGTTTTGCTAATTGCACAACCATCAGAATCATCATTGTAATCACAACCAGGATCCTTTCTATGTTTAATATGTCTAAATACTTTCTGATTATTTTTCTAGAAACCCGGAGGCCTGGTGTCTACACCACAGCGGATAAGAACTGTACTCAGAGCCAGGAGCTCCTCCCTTGCTGCTCTCTTTTCCAGCAAACCCTCACATTTCCCAGAACAGGATGAACAGGAAATGCCAGCTACTCCAGGTGGCTCTGGACTTGAGGAATGCAGTATAGGGGAGGCAGAGTTTGTGAAGTAGTGATAACAGTCTCTAAGAAGCAAAGATCTTTCATAAAAGCCATCTTCCCGAAGCTTCTCCAGTGGGTCATAGCTCTTTAAATGAAGCGTACCTGATTATTTCTCTATTTCTTAAACCAACAAACTCTGGAGTGCTCATGTGTAGGGTTCCTGGAAACATTTAACAGGAAACCTCCCTTCTGTAAAGGGAATTTATTTGCATAATGCCCTGGAAAGAAAATCCGACCCTGGATTCCAGAGTGGGACAAAATATTTTTTAATATATTTTTCCAGTTTTTGAAAAGAATTTTCCTTGAAAAATCACATAATTTTTCTCCTCAAGAAAAGAGGCACCAGAAGAAAAACAGAAACAGTAAACCAGAAGGGTTGTCACCTTACAATATAATTTTGAGGTTCCCCGAGAGTATCAGATGTAGATTATTGTATGATTCAGACACTGTAGCATATCAATGGTTTCATCATTCTTTTCCTGTTTGTTAGTATTTCGGCAATACTCCTTTGAATTAATTCTGGTAGATTCCTGTAAGTAACAACCCAGCTTTTTGTAAAACATTAAAGTTATTTTCGTTTACACCAGTTACAATATTAAATATCTTGGCTTCCACGGAGAAATCACTTGTTCAGTACATGCCCTCTCATCTCTGAGGTTTGTTTTTATAAGCTGCTTGGTTACCATATACTTGGTAAATATATACTTTAGGATTTCCCTGGTGGTCTAATGCTTGGGAATCTGCCTGCCAATGCAGGAGACATGGGTTCTAATCCTGGTCCAGGAAGTCCCACATGCTGCAGAGCAACAGAGCCCGTGAGCCACAACTACTGAGCCTGAACTCCAGGACCTGTGAGCTGAAACTGCTGAGCCCGTGCTCCGCAACAAGAGAAGCCACAACAAGGAGAAGCCCACACACCGCAACTGAAGAGTAGTGCCTGCTCACCGCAACTAGAGAAAGCCGTGCACAGCAGTGAAGACCCAGTGCAGCCAAAATTAAATAATTGATACATATATATATATATACTTTAGAAAAATATTTTAAAATTTGGCATATCTTAGTGCCTTTCTTATCAGTTCATTTTTATGCGCTCTGCTCTGATTCTCCGCTTGGCTAGGTACATTTCTTATAACAGGTTTCCAGGAATAATTGTGAAGGCATGAAAGGTGCCTCTACTCTATTTCTATTACTATCCACTGGGTCGAAGTTAGACTAATTCTATTTCTTCAAATAGAAGTGATGGAGAATACTCAAAATGAGGCACACATTCAAATACTATCTGAGATTCCATTTTAGCACAAGCTCACAGTTTATTCAACACGGGATTACATCTCTGTCAGGGTAACGGCAAGAGTCCTATTGAGAGTGGGGGGCTGTCTATGGCCGTACCACCCTGGACGCCCTGGATTTTGTCAGATCTTGGAAGCTCAGCAGGGTCGGCCCTGGCTAGTGCTTGGATGGGAGAGTGGGGAGGGACTTTGCACTAGGGCTACAAGCTGTGTTCTCACACAGACAGGTTGTCCTACACAACTTACTAGTGCTCCATTTTAATTTTTTCTCAATCACATTTATATAGTTGCCCTGAGCTATTTTTGCAGACTGATGCATTCCATAGATATAGCAAATGCTGCCCTCTTTTCTCTCCCATATAACTGTCAACTCATAATTCCACTTATTATTTCAGCTTATTTCTAAACATGTTCTTACAATGGAAATTTGCTGTATGGGCTAATTCTGAAATTTATTTGCCAAAATACGTCATATATGTGTGTGTTCAGTCATTCAGTCATGTCTGACTCTTTGGGATCCCATAGACTATAGCCCACCAGGCTTATTTGTCCACGGAATTTCCCAGGCAAGAATAATGGAGTAGGTTGCCATTTCCTACTCCATCGGAGCTTCCTGACCCAGGGATCCAACCCGCATCTCTTGTACCTCCTGCACTGGCAGGTGAATTCTTCACTGCTGCTGCTAAGTTGCCTCAGTCGTGTCCGATTCTATGTGATCCTATAGACAGCAGCCCACCAGGCTTTTCAGTCTCTGGGATTCTCCAGGCAAGAATACTGGAGTGGATTGCCTTTTTCTTCTCACTACTGCACTACCTGGGAAAACTCCAAATATGTCATGCCTAGGCTAAATCTTGAGAAATAAGCTGGGGATTTGATTAAATAATGCTATGGAGAGAGAAATGGTTTAGGAACAATCTTTTTTTTTTTTTAAGCTTTATTTAATGAGGAGCATTAGAGTAGGTAGAATATAGGAGTAAAAACAGACTTTTTTCAGAGTTAAATACTGTAGAAAGTCACTATAATAAAGTAGAAAATGTAGCTTTGGAGTCAGCCATACTGGGTATGGGCTTCCCTCTTAGTTCAGTTGGTAAAGAATCCACCTGCAACACAGGAGAACCTGGTTCAATTCCTGGGTAGGAAAGATCCACTGGAGAAGGGATAGCCTACCCACTCCAGCATTCTTGGGCTTCCCTGGTGGCTCAGCTGGTAAAGAATCCACATGCAATGCAGGAGACCTGAGTTTGATCCCTGGGTTGGGGAGATCTCCTGGAGAAGGGAAAGGATACCCACTCCAGTATTCTGGCCTGGAGAATGCTGGGTATGAGTCAGATGTTTGTGACTCTATATTTCTGAGAGTCTAGACATCAGAATCAAACTCATGGAACTTTAGTTTCTTTATTGATAATGCAGGGTCCATAATGGGCTTCCCTGGTGCCTCAGACAATAAAGAATCCCCCTGCAATGATGGAGACCTGGGTTCGATCCCTGGGTCAGGAAGATCCCCTGGATGAGGGCATGGCAACCCACTCCAGTATTCTTGCCTGGAAAATCCTGTGGATAGAACAGCCTGGTGGGCTTCAGTCTATGGGGTCACAAGGAGTCAGACAACTAAGTGACTAAGTGCACACAGGGATGATAAAAATAATTTCATCAGATTTTAGTGCCTATTATAAATTAGGCACTAAAACAAACAGATGAAATTCTAGATCTTAAATAAAAGAAAGTATCAGAAGATCTGCAATTGGTTTACATTTCCCAGTGTCAAGAGGAAGTCTTAACTGCAGACATAAAAGGGCCTCCTAATGGGTCTACATAGAGTCACAGAGACCAACGGGCAGGAATCAGTGAAGACCATGTCCATTGTGTAAATATGTCTGTTCACTCCCAGACCACCCCTACAGGACACAGGAATTGATTATCATTTCTAAACATTGGGCTCCTCTTCTGAAAGGCATGGTCACACTGTATGGTATTTTTTGAGTATATTTAAAGCCTCAGTTTGTCCAGTGCCAAACTTTTAAATATACCTCAATTTAAGAAAACACTAAAAAAAAGAGAACAGTTGTGGTTGATGTTCTTTTTCTTTAAAAAAAAATTATCCCCCAAATCTGAATAATAATCCTAGTAAAATTTGGACTGAATTTTCCAAAGTGTAGGGCTCCAAAATCACTGCAGATGGTGACTGCAGCCATGAAATTAAAAGATGTTTACTCCTTGGAAGGAAAGTTATGATCAACCTAGATAGCATATTCAAAAGCAGAGACATTACTTGGCCAACAAAGGTCCGTCTAGTCAAGGCCATGGTTTTTCTAGTGGTCATGTATGGGTGTGAGAATTGGACTATAAAGAAAGCTGAGCTCAGAAGAATTGATGCCTTTGAACTGTGGTGTTGGAGAAGACTCTTGAGAGTCCCTTAGACTGCAAGGAGATCCAACCAGTCCATCCTAAAGGAGATCAGTCCTAAATATTCATCAGAAGGACTGATATTGAAGCTGAAACTCCAATACTCTGGCCACCTGATGCAAAGAGCTGATTCATTGGAAAAGACCTTGATGCTGGGAAAGATTGAGGGCAGGAGAAGAAGGGGACAACAGAGGATGAGATAGTTGGATGGCATCACCGACTCAATGGACATGGGTTTGGGTGGACTCCAGGACTTGGTGATGGTGTGCTGCAGTTCATGGGGTCGCAAAGAGTCAGACACGACTGAGCGACTGAAGTGAACTGAACTGAAACTGAGAAAAATATGTTTATCTAAAAGCTGTCACCACAGACCTGAGAATAGAGCAGGGTGCTTGTTTTCATATGGCACATAAATAATCTTGTCCACAGAGGTTCCAAGAGTTCATTTGGTGTAGGTCTGTCACTGGTGGGAAACAACCAGCAGATTTCAAAGAAGAGCGAGCAGCTCTGGGAAGTCATCAACAGGGTTTTGTAGAGAGTAAATCGTAAACAAAGTTAAAGCATTCGTTAGAGGTCATAAACCCTGCAGAGACACTGGAAGCAACAAGCACTTGTTTTTCTTCCCAAATGTGTATCTTGGTGGAACCAGGACTTTTAAATCAGGCTTTCATAAAAAGACGATAAACAACAAACTGGGGAAGAAGTACTTGTGGATCTGTAGCTAATTGGAATTTTTTGTATTGAAGGTTTCTACAAATAGTTCAACAGTACCAGGAAATGCATTAGTGTAATCTTCTATATCTTTCTTTAAAAAACAATCTTTTTTTAAACTGAAGTATAGTTAACTTACAGTGTTATGTTAGTCTCTGGTATACAGCAAAGTGATTCAATTATATATTTTATGTATACAATATATGTGTATTTTCATATTCTTTTCCATTATGGTTTATTATAGTATATTGAATATAGCTCCCTGTGAAATACACTAAGACCTTATTATTGATCTATTTTATACATAGTCCATATCTTTCTCACCAAAACTCTTCACAGAAGTATTTGATTTAATCCTATTTTACAGTGCAAACCAGCAGCTTCTGTCCAGGTGGGGGAAGAACTGCTGAAGGGAGACAAAGATGAATAAGTCATGGTTCCTGCCTTGAATAAGCTCATGGTCGAGTAGGGAAAAGGTGAAACACACAGAAATACATGCCATGCACTCTAAAGTGGTCAGTTACATGGGATTTTAGCGGAAACTCTGTGCTCAGTCGTGTGCGACTCTTTGAGACTCCATGGATTGTAGCCTGCCAGGCTCCTCTGTCCATGGGATTTTCCAGGCAAGACTACTGGACTGGGTTGCTACTTCCTACTGTAGGGGTTCCTGACCCAGGGATCAAACTTGAGTCTCCTGCATCTCCTGCATTGTAGGCAGATTCTTTACCACTGTGCGACCTCGGAAGCTTTAGAGGAGTAGTTAGGACAATTTGGAGATTCCAAGAAGCCTTTCTGAAAGATCAGCTGCTGGAACTGATTCACTGGAATATGAGGAGGAGTTGGTTGGGTGAGCTTAACAGAAAGGGGCCCTGGCAGGGGGCTGGCATTTGAGGCAGAGAAACAGCCCACGTGACATGATAGAATCATGTCCTCATACTGTGTGAAGTTGGGTATTGAAATGGTAGGGACCAGGGTGGGAATGTGCTAGAAAAGGGAATGGAGAAACAGGTAGTGGCCTGGTCATAAAAAACTACACATTTACATGTCTTGGTTTTGTTCTTGTAGTATGGTGGAATATTGAGGAGTTTTTTCAGAAGGAGGGGTCATGGTCAAATGTTCATTTTAAATCCATCATTGTCATACCAGTCTAGAAACTGAATAAGAAATAGTGAGGGGAAACCTATTAAGAAGGTATTGAAAATCTTTATGCCAAAGGTGCTAAGAGTCTAAGTGAGGAACAAAATAGCAAGAGCAGAGGAAAAGTCAATTTCGTGCATAACACCATCAGTACATTAATTGAATCAGTAATAATAACACAGGAGCAACAAAAGGTATGGGCAGCTATAGAGACAGAGAATACTTTAATCTATTTAATAAGGATGGAAGTGTTAACTGGATAATAAAACAGCGTGTCATGGCCATGGCTGTGGCACTGGCTAAATCAGACTCTATCACGGAGCCTCACCAGCAGCAACACTAAGGTTTCATTGCTGTTAAGGGACCTCCCTCATAGCTTAGATAGTAAAGAATCTGCCTGCAGTGATGGAGACCTAGGTTCAATCCCTGGATCAGGAAGATCCCCTGGAGAGGAGAATGGCTACTCACGCCAGTATTTTTGCCTGCAGAATTCCATCGACAGAGGAGCCTGATGGTCTACAGTTCATGGGATCCAGAGGCTGCTACTGCTGCTAAGTCGCTTCAGTCGTGTCCGACTCTGTGCGACCCCATGGACAGCAGCCCACCAGGCTCCTCTGTCCCTGGGATTCTCCAGGCAAGAACACTAGAGTGGGTTGCCATGTCCTTCTCCAATGCATGAAAGTGAAAAGTGAAGGTGAATGCGCTCAGTCGTGTCCGACCCTCAGTGACCCCATGGACTGCAGCCCACCAGCCTCCTCTGTCCATGGGATTTTCCAGGCAAGAGTACTGGAGTGAGTGGCCACTGCCTTGGAGTTGGACATAACTGAGCCACTAACCCTTCCCCTTACCTTTACGAACTCATTATTGTTGATTACTGTCTTCCTTCAGAAGTATCACTTGTGTTTTATGTGTCTCTACAAATATTTTGATGGTGCCTGAATAACCTGATATAATAGAAAGTAAAAAGAAGAGTGAAGGAGAACCTAGGCTCCAAATACAAGGTGGGAGGTATGATTGGCAAAGATTAGAGACTGAATGAACATAGCTATTCAGTAAAATAGTGTTTTCATGGGAAGAACGTGACACAGCAAGGGAAGATGACAAGTTCAGTTTTGATTAAGTGAAGACTGCAGTCAGTCGGTTCAGTTCAGTTGCTCATTCATCTCTGACTCTTTGCAACCCCATGGTCTGCAGCACACCAGGCTTCCCTGTCTATCACTCATTCCTGGAGCTTGCTCAAACTCCAGGACTGCAGTATTTATGAGGATATTCAAACAGTTATATCCAGCAAGCATCTGAATCATGGAGAGGTCCAGGCTAAAGGTAAAACATGCCAAATCCTCAACAAACACATAACCGTCAAACATAAGAAAAGATCCTATTACTGAAGACTTACTCATTCTTTCATTAGGTGATTCATTCACAGGCAGAGCACAGAGGAATTTAAGGGCAGTGAAAATCCTGGAATACCATCCAATAGAGTTATGCCATTACTCGTCCAAAACCATACATTGTAGAACACCAAGAGTGAACTATGATGTAAATATAGAGTTTGAGTGGTTATGACATTTCAGTGTAGCTTAATCTGCTGTGACATATCTACCACTCTGGTGGAGATGTTGCTGATGGGGGAGGCCATTGATGTGTGCGGCAGGAGATGTAAGGGGAATCTTTGCATTTTACCCTCAGTTCTGCTCTGAATTTGAAACTGCTCTAAGTAAATAAAGCCGTTTTCAAAAATAAAAAAATGATTCATTCACATATTCATTTATTCAACAAATACTTATGAGTAACTGCTACATGGCAGGCACTTTTATTTTTTATTTTGTTTATTTATTTATTTTTTTAAAAGATGCTTGCTTAAATTTATTTTTAGTTTATTTTCGGCCACAGATCACCCCATGCAGAACCTTAGTTCTCTGATCAGGGATCAAACCCATGCCCCTGCAGTGGAATTGCAGATTATTAACCACTGGGCCCCCAAGGAAGTCCTGACAGCTGCTGTTAAAGGCTCAGTGGTTGAGTCTCTGCCTCCGTGGATTCTATCACTTAGATTGGGAAGAGCCCTGGGTCAGGCAGTAGTATGGATAGAGAAAGAGAAGAACTCAAGGAGACTAAAAGAGGTGGACCGAGAGAAGCAGGTTCCTAGATCAAGGAAAGAGAGAACATTAACGAGAAAAGAGTGGCTAACAATGTCAAATATGGCATAAATTGTCAGTAAAATCAGATCTAAACCATGTTGGTTGGGTTTGGAGATATGGAAGCCATGGTGACCTGGATGAAAGCAGTTTTAGTGTAGTGATATGCAAATTAGATAACAATGTATTAAGAGCTTAAAGAAGGCTGAAGACACTGAATACAAAATACATTTTAAAGAGATCTGGATGAAGAACAGAAGAAAGAGAGAGGATAAAGAGTAGCGGGAAGGACTTTAATGTTTGCTCAGTTTCTTATTTCCCGTGGACTCTGGTCATCTTCACTTTGACATTCCACCAACTACATACACTCAACAACCAAAGAAAACATCAGAAATACCTACTTCTGTTATAACCTCACTATACCTTAGATACTGTGACTTCCAACCTCTCCTCCTTTCCATAATTTGATATCTGATCCTTGCAGTAGTGTGGACAGAGAAAGAGAACTCAAGGAGACTAAAAGAAGAGATGGACCCAGAGAAGCAGGCTCCCAGGTCAAGGAAAGAGAGAATATGATGCCTTTTCTTCACTTTCTGCTGCTACCTCTTTGCTACAGATCCTTAGTACACGATCTATCTCATCAGCCTAATAAAAGTTCTCTTTATTCTTGTCTTTTTTGCCTAATCATCCATCTGACTCATTGCTGCCAAAATAATCTTGCGCAAACACATTTCTGTTCATGTGATTCCCCTGATCTAAAGGCTTGAGGGGCTGCCCAGCACCAGTCAACTTAAGTGCAAACTCATTAAGCTGGTATTCAGATTTCTCGACAATATGGTTCCAATCAAATTGCTCTTTTATTCATCTGCCCAAAACATGTTCCCTGAGACCCAGTCAAGTTGGCTTGATCACTCTTTCCCAAGTTTAACTTTTTTCCCCCATTTTGGCCATGAATTCTCCTCTACGTTGTCCAAATTTTATCTGTTCTTTAAATCCCAGTTCAGTTGTCTCCTTCATAACTTATTTTGGTCAGAATTCCTACTCCACTTTTTTTTTTAATCCATTTTTTATTCTTTTTATTAGAATATTTACCCTTAACACTGTGTTGATAATCGCATTAGAAACTGTGTTGATGTCAGTACTGAGAACATCCTTAAGAAGGGAACAAAGGAACTATGTTCCAATACTCACTGAAATCTTCTTAACCTACTGTTGATTTTCTTCATTGTAAAAGGAACAGGGAAAGGGTAGGGGTTTGGGAGATGGCTCAAAGGAGGAAAACGACATGTTATATTTTGCACATTTCTGGATTTAATGTGTGCAGGCAATACAGAAGGTCCAGAATGTGGAATAACTCTTAAGGCCATTCAGCCAGAACTTGGATCATGGGTTACAAAGCTGATGTTTTGGGCCTTTCCAAGCAGGATAGGCCTTTCCTGCTTGGACCTATTAAACTCTTGTAATGTTTCACTTGGAGAAAGAAATGGCTACCCACTCTAGTATTCTTGCCTGAAGAATTCCATGGGCAGAGGAGCCTGGAGGGCTCAAGTAGGGGCCTGGAGGTCCATGGGGTCTCAAATAATTGAACACGACTGAGCAACTAACACACACACACACACACACACACACACACACACACACAATATTTTACCCATGGCGATGCTGTTTGTATTATAGATACTTGTATGTTATGTTTACAAGCTCTACCATATTTTAAGAGCTAAGAGAGGGGAGAATATACTCAATGTGTTTTAAGGATCATTACCTTGCATAGAGAATCCAGTAGCTGTTAACACATGTTTGATAAACGTAAGTAAACTCTCAAAGATATGAAGATATTAAAAAGTATATCTATATGGAAATATAAAAATCTCTGACCAAGGGATCAAACCCAGGTCTCTCACATTGCAGGCAGATTCTTTACTGTCTGAGCCACCAGGGAAGCCCCATAAAAGCATTTATTATAGAACTGCTATAATATAAAATATTTGAGATTATCTAATTATCTGTAGAGAGCTAACCAGGAGACCTGAGTTCAGTCCCTAGATTGGGAAGATCCCCTGGAGAAGGGAATGGTAACCTGCTCCAGTATTCTTGCTTAGATAATTCCATGGACAGAAGAACCTGGTGGGCTACAGTCCATGGGGTTGCAAAGAGTCAGACACGACTAAGGGACTAATACACACACTGAATTATCTGTAAATAGGAAAATGGCTAATTAAGCTATGCCATGTCCAAATTATGGAGCTGTATGCAGTAGTTTTTTTCTTGTTTTTTTTCTTTTTAAAGTTTATTTATTTTAATTAGAGTATAATTGCTTTGTAACGTTGTGTTAATTTCTGCTGTAAAACATGAATCAGCTATATGTATACATATATCCCCTCCCTCCTGAGCCTCCCTCCCACTCCCCTTATTCTATAGATGAAAGAACTGAAACCAAGAAGTGTTTTGTGACCTGCCCAAGTGACATGGCTGCTCAGTGACAAAGCAGTGCTGTAAATCTTATGTCCTGACCCTCAGTCCAGGCCTCTTCCCATTTCATGACAGCATCTGTTTAGGAAGCTTGAGTTGAGCCATCCTCCTCATATGATCCCTGATGCGGGCATCACCATTGTGATTCAAGATCTAGACTCCTTTCTGGTCTCAGAAGTCTGTGTATTCACAACACAAGGAAAAACTAGAAGGCTGGAGCTGCCCACCTGACTTACCAGACGGAAGAGGGAAATGGTGTTCCCAGTGATGTTGTAGTGAGCCAGAACCTCGGAGGCAGTGCTGATCCCAAAAGACACATCTTGGAAATTTTGCACCACACTGTGGATTAGGGACACTGCCGGTACTTCTAAATCCTAAAGACAAGAAGGAAAAACAAAAACAAAAACTCACAGGTTGTTTCTGGAGGAAAGAGACTAGGGAGTAAAAATATGCTCACACTTATCAAATTGAAGTGTCCAGTGAGACAACATTGACCTCTAAAAATGTAGGCTGGCTTCTCAGGGACATGGTTGAATTTTCCAGGCTGGGTGGGTTAATAGGTAACTATGACATAGTGGCTAACTCTAGAACACCTATCTGGCTTTACCATAGAACGTACAGCTTGTTGGGCTTCACTGGTAGCTCAGCTGGTAAAGAATCTGCCTGTAATGCAGGAGACCCAGTGTCAGGAAGATTCCCCTGGAGAAGGTCATGGCTATCCACTCTAGTTTTCTTGCCTGGAGAATTGCATGGACATAGGAGCCTGGTGGGCTACCATCCATGGGGCCACAAAGAGTCAGACATGACTGAATGACTAACCTGTAGTTTGTTAATAGCTAAGAGGGGGCTCAAAATCACAAAGACCTGAAGAGTTGACCTCCACAATCATTGATAAACCAAAGGAGGGAAATATTTGGGAAATAATTTGTAGAGGAAAGAAGAAACGTAAAAATCAGAAATAGGTGCTGTCAAAAGGACAAAAAAAAAAAAAAAGAAAGAAAGAGAAAACAAAAATAAGAGAAATTAAAGTGGAAGCTTTTTATTAACAAGGCTGTGTAGGACGTTGGGGTGCTCTTTCCACTGTTGCTCCAACTCTAGAACACAAGAGCAAGGAAGCGTGTTCTGAATGATGATTCCAGGCCTTCTACAGAAAGCCGGCCTTATTTCCCTGTGGTCATGGGACCCTCGTCCCCAGAAGCTCTGAGCAATAAACAGCCGTGAACATGTTTGCCCTTGACATTTCTCTGGCAAGAGGAGATGTGCTCAGAGAAAAGATCATAGTTAGCCTTGCAGCTGGGGTCAAGTAGAGGGAGCTGGCTCTTTGCTCATCCGAAAGGGCGTGTGGAGTTCATTTTAGGTTATGAACAATTGCTCTTCAAGGCTTCGTCTTTTTTTAAAAAATCTGCTCCTTAGAATGAATTTACTCTCGGAGCAAACAGCGACACCTGGTGGCCATTTGAGTTATCGCACCCTCCTCCAGTTTCACTTCCTTGCCACTCCCGCCTGAGTGTAGGCTGCTGTTTTTGTCTACAGATCGGACCTCTCATCACTGAAAAATTTGCCCCCAGGCCTTAACCCCACTTCCCCACTCCACTCCCGTCTTCCTCCCCTACTTATATCTCATCGATTTTATTTCCATCTGTGTACGCAGAAAAGACAAGATGATGGTGATTTGGAATTAATGAATAGAAACAGACAAGAAGGTCTGAGAGGAGAGAGTAGGGGATTAATTAGCTGTGAAATCACCAGATGTTACCTCCAAAGAAAAAGAAAAATGCTGGAATAATGCCTTTTCCTTTATGGTTGATTTTTTTAAGCCGGGCAGCCAATCTGGAAGATTGGCTAAGACCTTCAATATGCAAAATGTCATCCTTGTTCAACATTTCAGAGCAAACAAACAAACAAACAAAAAGTGTGTATGCATGCTCAGTTGTACAGTTGTGTCAGACTCTTTGCGACCCCATGGACTGTAACTCACCAGGCTCCTCTGTCCATGGGATTTCCCAGGCAAGAATCCTGGGGTGGGTTGCCATTTCCTCCTCCAGGAGATCTTCCCGACCCAGGGATTGAACCTGTGTTTCCTGCATTGGCAGGCGGATTCTTTACCGTGGAGCCACCTGGGAAGCAAAAGAAGAGTGGGGTTCTCCTTACTTGGTAAGAGGTTCTAGACTGAAGGCAGCTATTCACAGATGTGTTGCCTGCAGCAACACAAGCTGGTTTACTCTGGGCCCTGCCTTGGAAATTAAAATACTGACTGAAGCTTCAAAGCACGTACAGATGGGGAGACCCAGATAGCAGCCTCAGAACTCTCAAAACAAATATGAGAAAGATGTGATTCAGAAACTCGAAACATCTAGAGATTGTGAGATCTTGATTGACAAGCTAAAATTAGACTCTGCCCTTTGACTTTTAAGGTAGTATCATCCAGCCAGCAAGTGACTAACATGGCTCCTTAAGGTAGCATATTTCTGGTCACAGAGGGTCAGACATGACTGAGTGACTGGACTGAACTGAACTGGGAGAAGGGCAGGTGGCAATATCTGAACAAACCTGGAAGAAGCCTATGACAGCCACCTCAGCAGCAGCGATGAATTCCATGGCAGCGTGGACATCTGTGAGCTGCACAGGTTCCTGGGCACCGGGACCATCTAGCCAGAGATGAGGGTAGGGGTGGGAGGAAGAAAGAGAGAGAGAGACAGAGAGTTTGCAGGTATTGACAAAAAGCAACTCTAAATCACAAGGGCATCTCTATTTTTCCTCTTCATACTCAGGCCAAAGAGATTTAGGAGTGCAGTTGTCATTCCAAGGCTTTATTTCTTTACTAACTTGTGGAAGGAGGACTCCTCTCATACTAGCCCATTTTAAAATAATAGTGTTTATTTGGCCACGCCAAATCTTAGTTGTGGCATGCAGAATCTTTAGTTGTGGTATGTGAGATCTAGCTCCCTGACCAGGGATCGAACCTGGGGCCCTCGGCACTGGGAGCACGGAGACTTAAGTCATGGGACCACCAGGGAAGGCCATGATAGCCTATTTTAGAAGGATGTCAGACTCCCCTCTTCTCTACTAGGCAAGGCAGATCTTTATCCAGCATTTCCTGAAAAGTTCCTAGGTTTGGGGAACAAATACCCAGAGTTCTACCAATATTCACTTCCCTTCTCCCAATAACACTTTCACCCACTCAAGTGCTCTTTTCTTTTACCTGATGATTTCTGAACTTCGGCAGCAACTTCCGGGGACAGTGTGCATGTGGAGAGAAATAACAGAAACAGGCATCTGGATGACACGGCTTCCATTTTCTGGCTCCTGCTCCACACTCTGGTCTTGGTGTTTGGAGCTGCTGACTCTGGGTAGCCCACTCTGCAGTTAATGGATTGTGGCGTAATTTGTGCTCTGGGAACATTGCAGCTGACTCTGGGGCAGGGGGACCTTCAACTTTTGAGATAAGAGACAGGATTCGGTAACAGGGCCTCAGAACAAAACCAATCAGAAGAAAGTCAGGCTAGTTCCTTTAAATAAAACAAAACATTCTATTCCAGGTGTTGACCTAGGCATACAGACATAGCAATAATGGTGATCTGATCACCTCTCCCAGCTTAGATTGTTAATATGAAAAATGGGCAATTAAATAGATCATTTAAATGTAAAATGGAAAGTGATTTAAAAATTGGGAAACTCATAGGGTGCTAGGAGAAAATGAACTAAGGACATTTTGGACAATGATGGTGTCTGGTGAAAGCTTTCTTCCTGCGGGGGGTGCCCAAGCAGTGTGTGTGTGCAGACTCAGTCATGTCTGACTCCAGGGAGGAATACTGGAATTGGCTGCCATGTCCTTCTCCTTGGATCTTCCCCACACATGGACTGAACCTGCATCTCCTGCGCTGGCACCACTGCCCACCTGGGAAGCGTGCCTAAGCAGAGTCCTGGGTAAATAAAGCTTTTCCAGGCAATGAAGGTGGGAAGGGAGTTTCATGAAAAGAGCCAAAGCACTGAGATGCAAATGTGGTGTGCAAATTACTAATTTTTAGTAATTGAGCAGTACCAGAAAATGGAATAATAAATCTAGGCAGGAAGGCATTCTGAGGCCAGATCCCAGGGGACCTTGTGTACCAAGCGTAGGAGCTTCAACTACATTCTGCAGGTGATGGGAAGCCACTGAAGATCTTAGAGCGAAGTGAAGGGAAGTCGCGCAGTTGTGTCCAACTCTGCGACCCTGTGGCTCGGCAGGAGAGAAAAAATGCCTGATGTGGCCCAAGTGCCTGTGGAAATCCAAGGGATTCTCGTAGGCAGGGGATATGTAGGTCTCAAGCTTAGCAGAAACTTCTATCCATGGGTTAGCAAAGAGTTGGGCACAGCTGAAGCATGCACCGTATGATCATAAAATACACTGGGGAGCTTCCCTGGTGGCGCAGTGGATGGGAATCTGCCTGAAGATGAAGGGAACACAAACTCCACATCTGCCTCAGAAAGATCCCAGAGCTCATGAGCCACAGCTCCCAACTCCATGCTCTAGAGCCCAGGAGCTGGAACTCCTGAGTCTGCACTTTACAGCCTGTGCTCTGAAACAAGAGGAGCAACTCCAGCAAAGAGCCTGAGCACCACAATGAAGAGCAGCCCCTGTTCACCACAGCTGGAGACAGCCTGTGTGCAGCAAGACCCAGCAGGGCCAAAGAGAAGACAAATTAGTTCAAAAAAAGCCTCCTTGCTTCTGTCTGACCCTTGTTTGATCTCTGGTCGGGGAGCTAGATCCTGCATGCTGCAACTAATATCCACCACAGCAAGTGAGTCATGTCCGACTCTTCGCGATCCCCTGGACTGTAGTCTGCCAGGCTCCTCTGTCCATGGAATTCTCCAGGGAAGAATACTGGAGTGGGTAGCCATCCCCTTCTCCAGGGGATCTTCCTGACCCAGGGATCAAATCCGGGTCTCCTGCATTGCAGGCAATTTCTGTAAAGATGGTGACATCTGAGCCACCAGGGAAGCCACAGCAAAAAAAAAAAAAAAAAAAAAAAGACCATGCTTATTAAAAAAAAAATAAATAAATAGAGATTTTTCTAGCACTTGCACTGAAACAGGGAGGTGAAACTGCTCCCAATAACGTAAAACCTCCTGTACTGAGCTCTGCCCACCTCTTCTGAGGAAACCATGAATGGGAACCATCCAGTTACCATATTTGCTTGAAGGGAGAATGCAGAGAAAGGAGGGTCTCAATCAGCTCTTATAACTGCTTTATTCGTGTTCTCTTGTGCTGTTTACAGTGTCTCCCTGAAAAGAAAAACCCCAGTTGGCAGGGAATGTGATGAGAGACCTTCACTGAACCAGCAGTAGCCACAGGACAGTCCAGGTGTGGGAGGGAGGGACAAGGACCGGAGGCAGAAGGACTGTGCCAGTTTGCCCATTTTCTGATCTCCAGTTGCTCAAATGGGAATAAAAGAGGGCCTATTAACTGATCGTCTATGGGACAGAGAACTTGGGAGATCTGGCCACGATCAGAAGGAGGGCAGGATGAAAGGCCGATTTTAAGCATCTTGTTCGACTGTCACCGGGAGACACTTTGTGGGGGAGGGTGCGGTGCTAAGAGGGTGGAGGGTGCTGGGGAAGGGGCCCGGCTGTGACCAGGGAGGAGGGACCAAGGGCTCTTCTGGGTGGCGAAGACAGGCAGAATGAAGGGCCGAGGCGCTCATTCTGTCCAGTCCTTCTTAATGGACAGGTTCCACTCCCAGGTGAGGTGGTCATGCTTGTCGTCGTCGGTGAAGAAGGACTTGTTGTGGTAAGTGCCTCGGGCCAGCATGCCCTTGGGGGCCTCCTCGACTGGAGTCAGAAACTCATATTCCTCCGGCCGAGGCCCGTAGCTGCCCACCATGAACGTTGCTTTATCCACTGGGAAGAAAGAAAAGTTCATTAGGCTGAGAGCCTGTTAACTGGAAACACTACATGTGACAATCTGGAGCAGAGCTCACTGTGATCAAAGCCAAGAGCAATAGTTTCCAAGCTTGGCTAAATATCAGATTTACCTGGAGCAACTTTTTTTTTTTCCTTAAAAAATATTAAAAAAAAAAATTGGAATCTCTTCATAATGTAGTATACTTTGACCCAATCTATGGTTAGTACTATTGTGAGTCCCAAGAATCAGTGTCCTTAAAACACATCGCAGCTGACTCAGATTCAGGAAAGCTGAGGAATTAGTGCCCTAAATCAATGGGGATCAAGACTCTATGAAGATGTAGCAGATTGTCATAAAAACAAAGCAAATGAACAAACAAAAAACAATTCCAGGTACTCCAAAGGTACACACTTCCAGTTACAAGATAAGTTAAGTCCAGGGGATCTTCTCAACCCAGGAATCGAACTTGGGTGTCCTGTATTGAAGGCAGATTCTTTACCAGTTGAGCCAGGGAAGCCGTAAAGTACAGTGTGGTGATCATAGTTCACAATACTATATTGTGTATTTGAAAGTTGCAGAGAGAGCTGATCTTAAAAGTTCTCGTCACAAGAAAAAAAATTGAAACTGTGTGTGGTGATGGGGGTTAATTAGACTAATTAGGGTAATTATTTTACAATATGTACAGGTACAGGTCATTATGTTGTATACCTAAAACTAACAGTTATATATATGCCAATTATATCTCATTTAAAAAAACCTGAAACTAATTGAGACCAGAGTTCTGATCTCAGCTCTGCTGCTATCTACGTTTTGGGGATTCTGTTTCTTTTCTATATAACACACCTTGAGGATCTTCTATCTACAAACTATCATTCTGTGGATAGTTGGCAAGAGATAAGGTAAACATCTGGTGATCAGAACGAACGGAAATCATGGATGGAATAATTAGATGAAATGGGAAAACCAATAATTTTTTTTAAAGTAGTGGTAAACTGAAACAAATGATAAAAATAGCCAACCACAGTTATTAAAAAGTGAGCAAATGGGATATACATTAAGAATAATAAGGACTAGAAAGTTTAAGTAAAGGTAGGTGGGCAGGCAGGCAGGTAATGTTTAAATTGGCTGTTATTTTGAATAAGTTTGGAGGAATAGCTGCAGACATTCTTGACAACCTTTTGCCCAAGTGACACATCAGAGTCTTTACACCCAAAGGAAAATAGGAAACTGAACTATTTTTTCATGAGATTAGGTATTGGAAGAGCAAGGACGACCTTTCAGGTTAACAATCTTCTGTGGGATTTGAGTCATTAGGTGGGTCTTTCAGTTCAGTTCAGTCGCTCAGTCGTGTCAGACTCTTTGCGACCCCGTGAATTGCAGCACTCCAGGCCTCCCTGTCCATCACCAACTCCTGGAGTTCACTCAGACTCTTGTCCATCCAGTCAGTGATGCCATCCAGCCATCTCATCCTCTGTTGTCACCTTCTCCTCCTGCCCCCAATCCCTGCCAGCATCAGAGTCTTTTCCAATGAGTCAACTCTTCACATGAGGTGGCCAAAGTACTGGAGTTTCAGCTTCAGCATCAGTCCTTCCAAAGAACACCCAGGACTGATCTCCTTTAGAATGGACTGGTTGGATCTCCTTGCAGTCCAAGGGACTCTCAAGAGTCTTCTCCAACACCACAGGTCAAAAGCATCAATTCTTCGGTGCTCAGCTTTCTTCACAGTCCAACTCTCACATCCATACATGACCACAGGAAAAACCATAGCCTTGACTAGATGGACCTTTGTTGACAAAGTAATGCCTCTGTTTTTCAATATGCTCTCTAGGTTGGTCATAACTTTCCTTCCAAGGACTAAGCGTCTTTTAATTTCATGGCTGCAGTCTGGGTCTTTACTCCGTGCTAATTGATCATTGTCTTCCTTAGCCCTCATTGATGGATTTGGTGGAACTGACCTATGCATTACTGCTTCACACCTCTAGGCGACGCTGTTTCACACCGTTAGGTTAACGAAGGTTTTCATCAGCCTTCCACCTTTCATTTTCTCTGCTCTTATTAACAGAAGTGCAGTTTGTCAAGAAAACTGTAGATTAAGTAATGTGATATTATTTGTTTCAGTTACAAAGTGAAAGTGAAGTCGCTCAATCCTGTCTAACTCTTTGCAACCCCATGGACTGTAGCCTACCAGGCTTCTCCGTTCGTGGGATTTTCCAGGCAAGAGTACTGGAGTGGGTTGCCATTGCCTTCTCCAGAGGATCTTCCCTATACAGGGATCGAACCCGGGTCTCCTGCATTGTAGGCAGATGCTTTACCATCTGAGCTGCTTTTCTCAATTCTAGAAAGAGTATTTTTCCCTCTATTCTTTGTCTAGGAAATTGAGCACAGCAGCCCACTCCTGCCCCCTGCCCCTGCCCCCTGCCTATCACACGCTGCTAGCACCTCCCATTTGGGTAGGTCTTTCCTCTCTTGGATTTCTCTGACACAAGTTTTTTACTTGTGAACTGCTTTTTTTAAAAAATTTCAAGAGTACATTTACGGACTTGAATTCAAACTTGGTTGTGTTCGCTTGCGCGCTATGTTGCTTTAGTCTTGTCTCTTTGCGACCATAGACTGTAGCCCTCCAGACTCCTCTGTCCATGGGATTCTCCAGGCAAGAATACTGGAGCCGTTGCCATGCCCTCCTCCTGAGGATCTTCCCGACCTAGGGATCGAATTCTTATTCTTCCCCTTTATAAGTAATAAAATTCGATTTCAGAAGCAGAATACTGCAGGTTGGTGGCTGACCCAGTCTTAACTAGGTTTCTATTAACGTGGAAGTAAGTATACGTGTGCCTCTCCAAGGGTGAATGTGCACAGCTGTCATCAGATTCTTCAGTGAACTTAGGACTAAACATCGCTAATAACCCGAAGTTTACATGTCCCTGAGAAGCGGAGTTTGGGACAGTGGCAAGTGGGCATACTTTACCTTTCACCCCCGTCCGGTAGGTGTGTTGAACATACTTCAGTCCCGACACAATATCCTTGTTCACCTGTAGGTGGGAAGGAGCCAAGTGATTCAGATTAAAGAGGGTCTTCAATTTTTCCTCGTATTTCATGCTGATCTGACCTAGCTGAGGCTTCTCTAAGGATGAAAGGACTGAAGATTTAGTTCAGAATAAGTTACACCATCATTTAGCCTGGGGTGAGGCAGAGATTGAAGAGAGGAAGTCACAAGACTCAATGTTACGGAAGCTGGTTCCAGTTGTTGAATACTGTGATTTTTGGTGCAGGGGAGGGGATGGTTAATTAGAACACTGTCTCAGTATCCTACATTACATTTCTCCTTCCTCCATGGCCCAGAGAAGGGTCTTGAGCTCCTTCTCCCTGAAGACTGTCCATAAGGCCTTTCTTGTTTTTAGGTTACAAAGGCATTAATGGAAACTAATTATTATGTAAATATCTGAAAATCCTAATCTCAGAAATGATCCACCGAACATATGAAAAACAAACAGGGGGGAAAGTCGTAATGTAAAGTTGGACCTAGAAGATGATTTTGCTTGTAACATAACTGTGATTGGAGTCTAGAGATGAGATGAGTCACAGGAAAACACCTTCCTTGGATGAAAATAATGGGTGAAATCCATTTGCCTCTGGCATGTAGTTTGGATAGCTGTCGTTCTCAGATGTTGTCTGGAATCTTGCCACTTTCCCAAGCCTTTCAGAGAAAATTTACTTAAGCAGAATGAAAATATAGACAGCTTGAGCACTTTATTTTTCCATGATTCATTCTACTTAGGGCTGAACCAGTCTGTTAATTTTATACCACGGTCATACTTATACAAGCGAATTAAAGTGGGCATGGCTCCAGTAGCTGATGGCTTGATTGATTGTTCACCCATGTAAGAAAGTAAGAGTATTGTTTCTCCCCGACAATAAGCAGGGCTCCGTTTTTATTTTGGACAGAACGATCAGAGCAATCTCTCAGTGATACATTTTGTTTTGTTGGCAGTGGGGTAGTATAGCCACGAATACTTCTTGCTTAGGTTTGGAACAGGCACTCAGCAAAACCTGTAGCATTAAGCTATCAAAAGCAGACAGAAGGAAAACAGCTTCACTGAAGAAAGTTTGATAAAATGAAGCCTGAACTTTCTAATTCTTCTAACTTCTTTCTAACTTCTGCGTGTGACTCATAGATATAGGGAAAAAACCCACATCCTTCTAGAAGCCTTTAAGCTGGTCTCCTGGGCATAGTAGAAGATGTGGTCTGGTGGGTAAAAGACCAAAAAAAGACAGAAATGGTGGTGGAGTAGTAATAAGGACCTCAAGAAAGAATGACTCCTGTTTTTCTACTGCTCCACAGATCATCCATTTAATATAAACATGGTTGAGATGGACAAAAGAAAGGTGTGAATATTCCTTGTTATTCCCTGCGTCTGCCTGTCCACCCTTCCTGATTGTCTTCCACCCCATGAGGAAGAAGCTTTGGGAACTAAAACTGAGAGTCAGATTTAGGGAGAAATAGAAATTAACAAAAAGTATGCCAATGTGATAATGCAAGAAATTTGATTTTTTTTCTTCTTCGACTACAGAAAGAATTTTAAAACTTTATACAAACATACAGGGCCAGATACTTACTTTGAAGTTAATTTTGACTCTATATTCAACACCTTCCTTTAGGACAAAGGTTTCTTTTTTAAGGGCTTCCAGATCCCCTGTAGAAGTGAATTTTAAAAGAGTTAATTTTCATTGGAAGGACATTCATAGGAGATGAATGAAGTCGAAGCTCCTGAGCCATTTCTGGACTCTTCAGAGCAACATGGTCCCTATGGTCCTCAGGTCAAAGAATGTTGAGATTAGTCGCTGCACAAACACACGTTTGAAACGCCTGGAATCTTGTAGCCGATGTGAAAGAAACATGACAGAGGTTTCCCTCCAAGTTTGACTGCAGCCTTAAGAATACGCAAGACTTTATCCTTAAAGACTCTGCCTCCAGTCCTCAAATATATAGGAGAAAAATATTATGTAAGAATGCCAGCTATTTGTTTTTGTAGATTTGTTAATATGTGTGGTGTTTTCTTTTCTTTTCCTTTTACTTTATTTTACTTTACAATACTGTATTGGTTTTGCCATACGTCAACACGAATCCGCCACAGATGTACATGTATAATATCATGTAAGAAATGAATCGCCAGTCTGGGTGTTTTCTAAGCTTTAGAAAATGTGCTTGTTTGGTTCCTTTTTATCATTCTAAAAAAATATAAAATTAAAACATAGACTTTTGTACTTAATTTTGCATTTGCAATTTCATACTTTTTTTTTTCTTAAGGAAAAGATAACTTATCACTTAAGTTCTAAAGGCTTCAGGCACCATAAAACTGGGATCTGCCCCCTAATTCCTGTACCTTGGTTAGAGGTGGTCTTTGTTCCTTTCCCATTATGATCCTGTATAATTTGACATTTGGGGTGACTGTGTGTGTGTGTGTGTGTGTGTGTGTGTGTGTGTGTGTGTGTGTGTGTTTTGCCCAGTTTTGTGCAGATGCTTCATGCATATAGCTGGCACCAGCCTCCTCTGTATACATCTAGGATTCACCTAAGTACCTTTTTTTTTTTTGGTGATAGAAAACCAAGCTTTTGTTGTTGCTGGGAAAAAGGGACAGGGACCAAGTTTTCCCTGCAGGATCGATCATGGAGCCTTCCTGAACAGAGCAGGTTTCCTTAGTACTACTTCAGACCTTATCTTGCAAAATTACGGTTATACCTGTTAACGTTACACAATTTCTCACAGGAAGAGGTCTGAGGCCCGGTGAGAGAGAAATTCTTTCTGAGAGATGCTAGAACGTGGGGGTAGTTGAATGTGGGACTCTGCTCTAATGATTTCGGTTGAACAGGAAGTGTGTCTTTTCAGCCTCCATTTCCTCCCTCTGACAAAAAGCCCATATAAGGTAAAGAATGGTTGTTTTCTGAGAGGGGAACTACTTTGCTCCTAAGCTTACTGTTCTAGAGGCATGTTCTGTTCGGTCTCATGAGTCTATTTTATGAATCTGGTAATAATAATTTTTTTTCACTAAAGACCTGCCTTTGATGTCCCCAACCTCTGGCTTGATGGCCCTTTCCTTATTTCTCCCAGTGGCCTCAGTTCAGTTGTTCAGTCGCTCAGTCGTGTCTGACTCTTTGCCTACTTTCCCCCAAACCAGTCACCTTTCCAGTCTCTCATCATCTCCTCCAGACCTAAGTCTCAGGAAAGGACTTGACCTTGGCAGCAATAAAGTGAAAGAAAGTAACATGTTAAGTTGTACATCTTTAGTGAGAGAAGTTGCTTCTTTCAAAGAATCAGAGTTTTAAGCTAAAAAAATTCTGCATATTTCACAATGGAATTCCTAGCATTAAACTTAGATTTCTTCTTGCCTTCAGATAAGTTCTGTAGCTGACACAGGATCAATATTTTCTCTAATCTTTATATTGTATGTATGTGTGTTTGTGTGTGCGTGTGTGCACTCAGTTATGTCTGACTCTTTGTGATCCCATAAACTGTAGCTCACCAGGCTCCCCCATCCATGCGATTTCCCAGGCAACAATGCTGGAGTGGGTTGCCATTTCCTTCTCCAGAGGATCTTCCCAACCCAAAGGTCAAACCCAAGTCTCCTGTGTCTCCTGCTTTGACAGATGGATTCTTGACCACTGTGCCACTTGGGAAGCTGTTTACCTTACTAGGTTTTTTTTTTTTGGCTGGGACAAGGGACAAAAACCATGCCCTTGTCCTCATGATGACATGAGGCTCCACCAAACAGAAGAGCTGTGACCACTTACCAGTGAGGTCCATGGTGATTGGTCCTGGGGCACTTTCACAAACGAGGGTCAGGCGGGTGACAGTGACATTGGGGGCTGTTGGGTCTGCAGAAATTAAAAGGCACTGTGAGCACAGAGGAGAGGTATATACATACAGTGTATGTGTGTGTACATTTCAAGTAGGCAAGAGGGAAGAGGAAAAAGTAAAATGGATCTCTGTCTCTAGAGGAGAAATAAGGATGGAAGTGGCAGATTCACCAGGCTTGGTCTTAGTGGCCTTGGACCTTCCTTTGATGCTATTTCTGCTTCAGGTACTTGTAGGCCCACCTTATTCATCAATAGCAAACATTTCCTGAGTGGCTATAGGTAAGGTACTCTGCTGGTTGGTCAGGTGCATCCATATCTTTGGGCCATGTCTGACTCTTCCATTGTGTAATGGAAATGATGGATGTTAGGTAAGGAGAAGAAGAGAAGGAGAAAGAGAAGAGAGAATATGAAAGACCATGGAGAGAATCCAATTCTGAGTAATAGTCTGAAACTCCTTCTAAGTCCTTCCTATGTGTTATTTTTGTCTATTTCAAGGCAACATACACCTTATCTCCAAAGAAAATGTAACTATCCATCTATAACTTGGGCTGGCACATGGAGACTGCAGCTCACTCCTTTAACCTTAGAAGCACTTGGTACCCTCTCCTTTGCACCTGCTCCTGAGTAGCTCAAATGTCTGCCTTTTCTACGCCCCTCAACCTGCCCCACTCTGTGTCCTCACATACACATACCTGCTACCACAGGACCGTCCCCCAGGAGCGTTTTCTTGTACTTAGTTAGACTTTCATCATCTTTGTCCATCTCCTGCAGCTCCTTCAGGGACTTCTGTGGGGGCGGCTTGTAGTTGAGCTTGCCATCCAGCTCATCGTCATCCTCTTCCACGTGTGGTTCTGGAGCCTTTTCAGTCATTTCTATCTACAGGGAGACAAAAAGAGACAGAGATGATCTATCGGCCAAAAGTCCGTGGATATGAGCTATGCTTGAGGGGGTGCTCTTGGTCTTGTCGCTGTTTAGTCACTAAGTCCTGTCCAACTCTTTGCGATCCCATGGACTGTAGCCTGCCAGGCTCCTCTGTCCATGGGATTTCTCAGACAAGAATACTGGAGTAGGTTGCCATTTCCTTCTCCAGGGGATCTTCCCGGCCCAGTGATTGAATCCACATCTTCTGCACCGGCAGATGGATTCTTTACCACTGAATCACCAAGGAGGCCCACTCTTAGTGCTATTTTTGCCCTAATAAACTTCTGCAATTGTCAGTGATTTTCCAGATTTCCCTCTGATTCAGGCTCATTCTATTTCATAAAATAAGAATATAACACATTCTAGGTTTTCCTTTGACATGTTTGAATGTTTTCATACTGTGATGAATCCCTCCTATTCACTCAGTGAAACTGACAGTAAGTAACTCACTTGTGAATTCTATAAAACAAGTGAAGCAACATAGCACAAGCCGTCCTGAACAATGAACGAACAGCCCCAGTTCAGAGAGTTATAGAAAGGAGCATAGTCCTACAAATCCAGCCAGTCTTGCAGGTGTCAAAGTGCTCAGCATGATTCAATACAATCCCAGTTATAATGGTGTCAAGTACTTGGTAAAGCAAGTTAGTTTTTCCCTATTCATTGCATCTTTCTCTGAACTCCTACAAGAGCTCAAAGGCAACTCATAAGAAATTTTAGGCCCCTGTGATATCTGCCTGAGTGTCCTCCCCCTGCTCCCAACATTGCTAATAATTCCTCGAGGCCAGCTAGTGGGTTTTGTTTCTCTCTCACTTTAAAAATTTATTTGGCTGCCCCGGGGTCTTCATTGCATCATAGGGGATCTAGTTCCCTGACCATGGATCAAACCCAGGGCCCCTGCACTGGGAGCACAGAGTCTAAGATACTGGACCACCAAGAAGTCTCTTGAATTTCTTGAAACACTTGAATACTTGTCATTTTATAAGCACTCACTGATTGGGTTAATAGGTTCTATATCTAACAAGCTTCTGTTCTTTTGAAATAACACAAAATAATAAAGGGCTCCAACTTCTCCTAGACAAATTGCAACTGTCTCTTTAGTACCCTTCTATCCATCCCCACTTCTCCTTTAGTCCCTCCTTCTCTTCTCCAGATCTCCTGTGACCTTATGCTCTAAGACCTCACCTGGGTATACCCTGTTTTCTTCCTTCATCATCTACATTTACTTGTTTTGTGTTAAAACATCAAGGGAAGATCTCATACAATTATTTACACTTAAGTGTTAATGACTGATTGTAAATTTAAAAATTATTTTTCTTAAAGCATATATGTATAGTCAGAGCTTTTCAGAGTTGAAATGAACCGTGGAGGTGATAGAGTCCAAAAACTTGCTAGTTGCTCAGTCGTGTTCAACTCTTTGTGACCCCATGGACTGTAGCCCACCAGGCTCCTCTGTCCACGGAATTCTTCAGGCCATAATACTGGAGTGGGTAGCCATTCCCTTCCCCTTGTTTTATCACTGAGAAACTCGAAACCCAGAGCTTAAGAGAATTGCCCAAGTTCATGTATCTTAATGAGATGCCTTGTCCTAATAAAGAGGAAGGAATCTCTAGGAAGAATTTCAGGCCTGGGATTCGCAGAAATGGAGCTATTTGGGAGTAAAAGGGAGATATTTAGACAAGGAGATAATTTCCTGGTTTCCTTTCATTCTGCTCCCAGGGTAACTCTCTTCCCTGCCTTGGGCAAAGGCTTTACTGTTCCAAAGTGGTAGAACTCTAAGACAATACCTATCACATCTCATCTTATGTGACCCTGCCAAGTCCTATAAGGTTCCTCTGAGAGTGAAGCTATCTGTGGCCAAAATCAGCTGTGGTTTCAACTTTTAATGTTGCTATTACTGGCAGTGGGAAGAAAAATAATTTGGAAGTGAAGCCAAACAAAAGCAATTTTAACAGGGGAAAAAAAAGGAAAGGAAAAGAAATGATATCTCTTGGCTCATTTATCCTCTTCCAGAAAAATAACAAGCTGAACACTATGAGCCTTGATCAACTCTGCAAACAGTATTGCATCGCCTGGGCCCACTTCCTGTGGAGGAAGGAAGCTTGTAGGCCTGTTGCTATGGCAACTCTTGCTTCTGCCGAAGAACCAGCACCAGTCAGAGCTGAGCCTCTAGAGAACAGCACAATAAACAGAGTGACTAATTCAAGTCCTATTCCAAACAACACTCAGGGAAAGTGAATGAACTGGCTGGAAAAACGATGAAGGATGCAGTGGGTGGAGGTTGTAGGCTGTGGGTGGTTTAAGGACAACCATTAAGCCACAGATAAAGAACAATGCAGATGAGACTAATTAGATGAGACAGGTTCTCCTCTGGTGACACCCAGAAGCCTGACCAAATACGCAGGGTGGAGGTCACATAAAAAAACTGCAGACAGAGCATCAGCAAAGCTATCAGCATCTGAGGACATCTCAGCACTGCAGAGAGGCCTTTCTGGAATGTATTACTTGGTTCTCACAAGTCATGTGCTTGGAGTTTGACTATGAGAGGATGACATCACATCCAGCCACTAATTAGCTCAAGGTGATTTTAATAATCTGTAGGGAAATGACAACCCACTCTAGTATTCTTGCCTAGGAAAATTTCATGGACAGAGGAGCCAGGCAGGCTATAGTCCATGAGGTCATAAAGAGTCAGACATGATTGAGTGACTGAACACACACACAGGGAATTGTAATTCTGCACCCCCAAATCTCAATTTTGAAAGAAGGAAACAGAGACACACAGAGAGAAAGATCTGGTCTAGGACAGTATTTCCTAACTTTTAATATTGTCATACTTGGCAACATAATTTATCTGTCATCTAGATCCTGATTTTTTGATTGGTGAATCAGGAACATGTCACTTCTAAATTTTTATTATATCTAAACAGATATAATAATTGCTCAATGAAAATGAGCCACACATTTATTTAATGTAGAGCAGAGAATTGAAGAGCAGAGAATAATGTGGGATTATGATATGAAATTGTGGCAGTCAAGAGGAGGAAATTTGGAAACACATGAAAATAATTTGGTCTAATTATATAGCATAAGAAAAAGAGATATGAAGTCAGATGACTCCAAATCAGTTCATTCTGAAAAGCTGATTAGAAAAAAGAAGAAAATGTCATAAAATGATAAGGAAAGGACTGGAAAGAAGTTCTCAGGGAAAGCCCTTCTGAAAGCAAAATGAAGGTCACAAATATTTGATGAGCATCTAGCGTTTACAAGACACTGTTCTTTAGCACATACTGATGTTTAAGTTATTCTCCAAAGTGGAAAAAGTTGGGGGATGAGCAATCTAGCCATACCAAAAATGCCCAGCTGGTTTGATTGGTGGTTCTTAATCTTTCTGGAGACTGCAAGTCTCTTTAAAAATCTAGTAAGAGTCGTGGTCTTTATAAAAGGAGAAAAGCAAAAGCCCATGAAATTGTGCAAGCAGCACAGGGATTCGCAGAGCCCTGAAGTCCTTCGTAGACTCTACTGGAGTTCATGACTAAGAAGATGACTTGAAACTATAACTTGGAAACAGTGAAGCAAAGCATTGAGTGTTAAGCATGGACTTCCTTGATGGCTCAGATGGTAAAGCAACTGCCTACAATGTGGGAGACCCAGGTTTGATCCCTGGATTGGGAAAACCCTCTGGAGACGGAAATGGCACCCCACTCCAGTACTCTTGCCTGGAAAATCCCATGAACGGAGGAGCCTGGTAGGCTACAGTCCATTGGGTCGCAAAGAGTTGGACACGACTAAGTGACTTCACTTTCTTTTTGATCATGTCTGTGGACCTGAAACCCTGGACTTGCAGAGGCAGGAAGGGATACTGAGTAACGTCTGGATCTTAGGGAACATGACCATAGTCCAGCAGAAGAGCTGTGGTTTGGGAAGAGTTCTAGGTCAATCTACTTGATTTTGGATAATTATCCCCTCAGTGAACTAGGCCTCATCACGCATGAGTTTTCATTGTGGCTTTGCCACTAACTAGCTATGACCGTGTGAGCAGATGTTCCAACCACTGTGATCTTCCTTTCCTCATCTTGGCAAGTGACAGGTTAGCGGAGACCGTCTCTAGGTGCTTCCTTTTCTAAGGTTGCTACCTGTAGTCAGGTGTCAGCTCAGTTGTCCTTCAGTTACCTTATTTCACCTGTATAAAAGGCTATCTGCCTCTGTTTTATTATTTCATCTTGCTTATTTATGTGAATTCCCCAAAGAGTCTGCATTTGCAATTTTACAATTTATTTCCAGGAAATTTCAGATTCTCCCGAAGTCCCAGCTGGTTTATTATCTTGACAACAGTTTCCCAAGCTAACTGTGTATGTATAGTGAACTACAAGTATCATTTTTCTCCTTTAAAAAATAGTTTAAACCTTTTTTTGTTTGTGTTGTGTGTGTGTGTTTTGTTTGTTTTTCCTGTTGTTTGTTTTTCGGCTGCACCATGTACCTTGCAGGATCTTGGTTTCCTGACCAGGAACTGAACAGTGAAACCAGTGAAACTGGCAGTGAAACCACAGAGTTGTAGCCACTGGACCACTGGGGTCCACTGGGGTCCAGTGGCTCATTTTTCTCTTTTTATCCTCTCATTTTGTAGGAATTTTAGGGAAATACCAGGTTGCTCTCCAATTGTATCATCTAAAGAGTAGCTTTTTCGTGTGTGTTGGAGTATAGCCAATTAACAATGTTATGATAGTTTCAAGTGAACAGTGAAGGGACTGAGTCATACATATACATGTATCCATTCCACCCCAAACTCCTCTCCCATGTCTGCCACATAACACTGAGTAGAGTCCCCTGTGCTGTACAGTAGGTGTTTGTTGATTATCCATTTTAGGAATAGCAGTGGGTACATGCCCATCCCAAACTCCCTAATTATTCCTCCCCTCCATTACCCCCACTTCCAAAACCATAAATTCATTCTATAAGTCTGAAGAACATCTGGTTTTGTTATTGATAAGAATAATTCTAACAGCTATCACACGTAGCGCTAAACCCTATCCCGAGGACTATCTCACTTAGTCCTCACCACAGCCTTAAGGATGGCTGTTATCATTCCCTTCTACAGATTAGGAAACTAAGCTTGGAGTAAATAACTTGCCCGAGAAAGCATGCTGCGTAAGTGACACCATGAATATGAGCCCCGGGGGTTTCTGACAGGAGGCTCGAAGCTGTCACTCCAGCTGTCTTTACTAAGAAGTAATAATGAAATTAGAGAGCTCATTGGTTATCTTGAGAATCTCCATGGGGGATGCTGCACAGCAGAGGTAAGTGCTGCTTTGCAAAACTCTGCAGGGAGGCTTTAGCAAGTCAGGGACGCGTCATCTAAAGAGAATTTCGGTGAAACTCTACCCCATGTCCCCTTGCACAAGCTGCTAAACCTCTGCTCCAGTTTTGGCCTCTGCAAAGTGAGATGGTTGCATTGAAAGATCTCTGAGTCTCCTTCATTATTCAATGGCTCTAATGCTGTCCTTAATTTAAACAAGGCTGTAAACCAAGAAAGGGAAAGAGGAAGTGGATATGAGGCTGGGGAGAACCCAGATCATCAGCAATGAACATTCTAGATTGGGCTGTGCTCACCTCCCTCTGGGGCTTGCACCCTGTTCCACAAAGAGCAGAGCTGTGTCGCTTGTTTTCATGCTGTCTTTGACTACAGTTTTTTACACAGTAAAAGTGAAATGAAAGTGAGAGTGAAGTCGCTCAGTCATGTCCAACTCTTTGGGACCCTGTGGACTGTAGCCCACCAGGCTCCTCCATCCACGGGATTCTCCAGGCAAGAATACTGGAATGGATTGCCATTTTCTTCTCCAGGGAATCTTCCCGACCCAAGGATTGAACCCAGGTCTCCTGCACTGCAAGCAGATGCTTTAACCTCTGAGCCACCAGGGGAGCCCTAAAGTGAAATGGGGAATTATCAATTACATATTTAATAAGGCCCCACAGCACATATGCGTTTCTTTTCTGTTTTCATGTGCTCACCTCTCTAGTTATCTTTATTTCCTGCTTCACAGATGCCTATACAGGTGAATTTTCACAGCAAACCCTCACACACCCATGTTTACTGCTCAGTGAAACAGGGTCAAGCATTAGATGGGCTGAGGCAGGAACTTAATCCTCTCAGGCTCAATTAAAATGCCAAATTAAATTAGGGTGGGTATTCATGGCATGGGTATAACAGCACAAATCAGAGTTTTTGCTTAAAAATTCAGAGAAATTTCCAAGACACCACAAGTGACATACACCTAAGAATTTACCATTCTCAGGATGCAACACGCTCTTCTGGTTCATAATGCAGTTCCGAATAAGTGGAAGGCAAAGACAAGGTAAAACTCTTAAATTTAGATGAAGTAAACTGCCTGGTTAATTCACAAAACAATGACCCTTTGTTGTGTTTCTTAGGACTTGAGCACTGAGTCAGATAGACTAAAGATTCAAAATGTGTGTCCGTGATTGACGTTCCAGGATGTAAGGGTGTTATTAGCCTCACTGAGCCTGAGTTTTTCTACCAGTAAAGTGGGAATCATAAACTTTTCTCATGGAGTTGAAGAGTTAGAGAAGACATGAAAAGTTCTAGGACTGTTCTGGCCAACAGTAGATGTTCAATGACCCTCTGTTCCCTTCTTCTCCTCCCTTCTTCATGATGCTCCGTGTTTGCTGGTTTCAGCTTCAGCGAGGTACCTGACTGACAGACACCAAGGCTTTCTCTGGGCTCTGCCATGTTGACAAAGTCCTCTCCTTCCTTCTTAAAAATAGATTTAGTTTCTTTGAGGAGCATGGAAGAGACAAGAGGTTCTGGGAACTGCCAGGATTGTTTAGGAACTAAATCAGCCTGTAAAATGCAATCGTCACTATTCTAGTTCTTTAAAGAGCAATTTAATTTTAGATTCTATTTATTGCTCCCTTTCCTAAGTGAAGCCAGAGGTCATTTTGGGACTGATGGGAAATGATAGGAGACACAGGCACAGCAAATAGATTTTCCTTTGGCTCTGGAGGAAAGCACAGTGGAGACTTAACTCAAGCCCCGGAGTTGCCTAATCACATGACCTGATGCACCGGCCAGGAGGATTAGACAGAAGAGTTGAGGGAGGGATAGAAAGAAATGGGGAAGTGCCAGAAGTAGGGGATTTCCAGCAAAAAATACCTATGTGAGCATCAGCATTCTATGTCACCCGGTCATCTTCACTTCCTGATGTCTAGGATATGCCCACTTTCCCCCAACTGGAGGTCGTTGGTCTACAGCAGGTCATGGTGAGCTGGACCATCTCTGAAGGACCACAGACCATTCAGAGCCAGTCGAGGAGGATTTGGTCTGCTCTGCTGCCTGGTGATTTGGCTTCACTGGGGAATCAAACTTTATCCCTCGGGACACAGCACGCTGTCTCAGTTCTAAATTACTTTCTGGTGTGTCACTATTCCCTAATGACCTGGAGGAACTGATGCTTCCAATTAGGAGCTGCTCTATACTGCCTCCACCCCACCACAAGCTTCTGAAACTGCAGAGCCAAAGACAGCAACCAACCCAGTGTCTAAGAAGACAGTGTCCTCTTACATGCATTAAACATTAAGATCAAGCCAGAGGTGGGGTACAGATTCTTAGAAGCAGAATTCTTTAGTGTTTCCCTTGAAGTAACTATTTCCCAAGATATAATGTTATTCCTCCCTGGGCACTCATAGTACGGTTGGTCCTCTTGATATCAAGAGCACGGGACTTGCAGCATCCATGGATTTTGGTATCAAGGAGGATGGGGGTGGTCCTAGAACCAATGCCCCCAGAGACACCTAGATTCATATGCAAACAGAGAGAGAACTCAATGGGTGCATTCAGCTTTTCTGAGTGTCTACTATGTAAAGTCACAGTGCTAGGTGCTTTCATGAATACTCATTTTAAATAATCTACAAAGAAAATTGCATAAAGGCAGCCATTATTAGGCAAAAGACTACACTGCAATTACTCAGTCCACTCACAGAGGTTTTAAATTAAACACGAAAAATTATGGCTCAGAACGGTAAAGAATGCACCTGCAATATAGGAGACAAGGATTCCATCCCTGGGTTAGGAAGATCGCCTGGAGAAGGTAAGGGCAGCCCACTCTAGTATTCTTGCCTGGAGAATCCCACGGACAGGGGAGCCTGGAAGGCTACAGTCCATGGGGTCACAAGGAGTCAGACTGAGCAACTGACACTTTTCCAAAGACAATTTTTATAAGTACACATGGTGAGTATTAGCTCCTCTAAGAAAACCCAAGTGAATTTTTACCAGATCTGGTTGTGGGAACCAGAATGTGGAAACCGGTAGGGAAGGACTAAGTAATTCTTTATTAAGTGGATAATATTGAAGTTTCAAAAAGAACACGAAACCCATCTGTGGGGGGTGCCAGTATGGACTCTAACACAAGATCTGGGATGACGATAATACTGGCCCAGAACAAGGATGCTCAGAATGGGGGCTTAAAGAACATTTCTGCCACGAGGCATTTCCTAAAATGTCCTGAGGCAGCATAGCTACTGATTGTTTTTTGCATCAGTGTGTGACGTCAGTCAATTCATTGCATACTTCTGGGCCTTCTTGTCCTCTCCGTGTCCTCATGGGATTCAGTTTTATACGTTTCTCACACCAGATCTGACACACAGAATGCCCTCCACATACGCTGGTTCTCCATCTTCTTAATTTTTACTGCCCCCCGCCCCACTCCTCAGGGTGTTTCTCTATGGGCCGGCTGAAGTTGAAATCTCTGGTGCTCCCACAAATTGGCCAAGGCCCTCATGTTCCCGACAGACTGACTTAGCTATTCTGAGCTTCCACTGAGAACAGACCCTGCTCGTTGCTCAGAGCATACCGCCTGAGACAAGCTCATGCTCTCCCAGATAAGAGAGGACCATCGTCCAGTGCCTGGAGGTTGTCAGCTTTTGTTCAGCTATAACCTGGTTATTCTTCATGGGCTGTATCTGTGTAGTATGGGTGGTGAATGAAATTTTCTCTCAGAATTGCACACATATCAGGAAAGAATAAAATGATCTTACTGTGCTTGTGTCATATCCAGATCTGAGAGGGGCCTTTCCTTGTAAATGTAATAAAATCAAGCAATGGCGAAGATAGATGGCAACTGCCTATGACCGAACTTCCTGGGTGCGAGCACAGACCTCTTGACTTCCCTTGCTTGAGCATCCAAGATGCCAACTCTGAGTCCAGTGTTTCTTGGTCTCTCCATGAAGATACAACCATGGGACCTCCAAGTAAGGGCCTCTGCCTTCCCCTACCTTGAGCAGAACAGCTCAGAGTTTATCAGACTTATACCACAAATTACCTAGGTCCAGAGTTTAACGCACTCCAGTATGCTTGCCTGAGAAACGCCAAGGACAGAGGAGCCCAGTGTGCTCTGGGGTCACAAAAAGAGCCGGATATGACTTAGCAACTAAACAAAAAACCAGAGTTGAAGTACAGACCGTGTTTGTACCATGTGCTGCCTGGAACATCCTTAAAAGAGACGAAAGTATTCCAGGTCACACCTAAAGCGCTTCTCATGACTGCCAAAACCATACCCCAACATCTGGAAGGCCCACTGACTGGGTGTCCTAGCTCAGCCTACTTGAATTTTTCTAGAATGCATCTCTGAATAAGGGGCTTCCCTGCTGGCTCAGCAGGTGAAGAATCCACATGCAATGAAGGAGACAGGAGATGCAGGGTTAATCTGGGTGGGGAAGATCTCCTGGAGGAAGTAATGGCAACCCATTCTAGGATTCTTGCCTGAAAAACCCCTGGACAGAGAAGCCTGTCAGGCTACAGTCCATGGGATCTCAAAGAGTCAGCTACGATTGAGCAACCAAGCGTGCATTTCTCAATAAATTGTTGGGTGTCTCCTGGGTTTCCTTTTAGCCCTCTCAGATGTAAAGAGCTGGTCTTGGCAACAGCAGCAGTTATCTTTCTGCCCATCTCACTGGCTTTTGCTAGTGGTAGAAATGCCATCTTGGTAGACTGATGAATCAGTAGCCACGCGCTCTGCTGTGTTCCCCCCAGATTTGTTAAATCTCACTGGACCCCAGGGGAGGCTTTCATGACATATTTCCTTTATGTGCCCAGAAAATTCCTCCCATGGAGAACAGTTTCATGTTTAACAATTTCAAATCGATTTTTTTTTTCTTTTCAACCCGTCTCTTTAAGTCTGCTTAAAAACAGGAAACCACACATCTCCACCCCAGCACCAACCAACTCACCATGCACCAGCTTGGTTCATATCAGCTTGGTTCTACAGTCTTTTTGCTTCTGAGCTTGGCCAGATGCAGGCTTCAACCTTGTAGGAACCCGGCCAGGCACTGTCGGCGGGTGCCCTTGGAATCCTTCTCCAGGACATGAAGGATGGGTCTCCTGGGCGGGCATGCACGCCCTCCCTCATAGACCAGCCTCCCCTGAGTCACTGTTGCCATTCCCTGCCCGGACTTCCCCTTCTCTGCAGCCTCCTTAATAACTTTCTTATCATGGTTTGTTTTAAAGAGGAACAACCTCTCTTCAAATAAATAAAACTGTACAGGGCGGTAGCCAGGTTTAGAAATTTCTTGCATTTGTCTGTGCTCACCTGCAGCCTTCCCCACCGCGAAGGGATCTCAACTTACTGTCAGTGGTCCACGTCTCCGTCCTGGGTGCCTCTGCCTCTCAAGCCTGACTTCTGAGCACTGGCAGTTAGAACAGGAAGGAAGTTGTGAGAAAAAAAAATATTTTAAGCCTACTCAAAGAGGAAACCCTGGGCTGTCTCAAATCCTGTTCCTTTGCGCTGTGTATCTCTTGATCAGCCAACTCTGAGCAGCACTCTTGACAATTCATGGTGCATGCTAGAGCATGACCATCCAGGCGAGCACACAGCTGCCTGAGGGTTCAGACAAGGGTCTGCAGCCTATCATTGTGAGTGCCGTGAATAGTTGTGTGTCTGTGTCTAAAAATCAAGCCATTTCAGTGCATACACTTCTGAGGCAAGTTGTCTAAAACCAGTAGCAGAAAATTCGCATAGGCTTTACTTTGTATGACTAACTTCTGTTCCGTTGGGGTCTCTGCCAGCTCCCTTATCAGCCAGATATGTCGAAAGTTTGCTGGCAGTGAATGCTGCTAAGGGGTGCTAAGAAATTATGAATTTTAACTACACGTATTTAGCCCTAAATCTTAACATTGGTCCTCAAATTGATTTTTAGAGTTTTGTTGGCCAGAATTTCAAGATGTGGTTTGTATGCAAATCATCACATGTTATGTATTGTAGTTTTCACTAATTTTTCTTTTAAATGAAAAAAGTCAAAGCCCTGTTTTGATTAAACCTAAGGATTGCAGATAGCAAAATAAAACTTCATTAATTCATAGTCTTCTAAGTCAGAACTTGTTATAATTTAACAAGTGCTAAAACTGACTTTGTACCTTATTTGAGGAAATGGCTTGTGAAGTAATTTGAATGGGAACAAGTTACAGAGGCCATATTTAAATCATCTGAGGGAAGTTTTTAAAGCATCCAAACCACATTTTCATTAGACATCTCCACAACTTCTGCCAATAATAAATGCTTATTATTAATATTTAAATATTCAGTATTTCAGGGCTTCCCAGGTGGTGCTAGTGGTAAAGAATCCACCTACCAATACGGGAGATGTAAGAAATGTGGGTTCGATCCCTGGGTGGGGAAGATCCCCTGGAGGAGAGCATGGCAACCCACTCCAGTATACATGCCTGGAGAATCCCTTGGATAGAGAAGTCTGGTGGGCTATGGTCCAAAGCATCACAGGGGCAGACAGGGGTGAAGTGACTTAGCACACATGCATTCAGTATTTACATCGTTTCATATGTTTAGAGCTGATTAATTATGCAATTATATTTGGAGAAACTGACATTTTGTTGTCATTGAAATGTAATGCATTTTGTTTACTTCATTTTGTATATTGATGGCACCAGCTAAATCTTCTCTTTAGTCAATGGAACTAAAGTAATCAAGGAAGTGGTGATCATTTGATGGAAGAAAAGAGATTAATCTAGAAAAACATGAAAAGAAAAACAGTAAAAGTGCTGAAAACAAAAAACAGATTTAGTCTATAAACTTCAGGATGATGTAGATACAAAAGAGCTTTTGAAACAAAGAGGATTACCATATTATAAATAGAAGCAAATATTAATTTACTCAGTAGACAGTAAATTTTGTAGCACAGAACTCTCAAGAGAGGACATATTTCTTCTTTCAAGAATATTTTTTGAGCACATAGTTCCTCCAGGTCCTGTTCTAGATATTGCATCTAGATACATGGTCGGTAAATACAGAGTATCAAGATACAGCTGCAGGCAACAGTCATAATCTCAAAATCTCTGCTTTCTTGTGGAATTTATGTTCTGGGAGAAGTCAGTTTAAAAACAGGTCTAGTTTTAAAACAGGAAGAGTTACCATATGATCCAGCTATCCCGCTGCTGAGCATACTTCCAGAAAAGACAAAAGCCCTAAATTTGAAAAGATATACACATCCCAATATTCACAGCAACACTGTTTACAATAGCCAAGACATGGAGGCAACCTAAATTTTCATTGATAGATGAATGGATAAAGAAGGTGTGATGTATATATACACACACACACATATATACATAGATGTTATATTTATAATATTTGTTCAGTTCAGTTGCTCAGTCGTGTCTGACTCTTTTCGACCCCATGAATTGCAGCACTCCAGGCTTCCCTGTTCATCACCAACTCCCAGAGGTCATTCAGATTCACATCCATCAAGTCAGTGATGCCAACCAGCCATCTCATCCTCTGTCATCCCTTCTCCTCCTGCCCCCAGTCCTTCCCAGCATCAGAGTCTTTTCCAGTGAGTCAACTCTTCTCATGAGGTGGCCACAGTACTGGAGTTTCAGCTTCAGCATCATTCCCTCCAAAGAAATCCCAGGGCTGATCTCTTTCAGAACGGTCTGGTTGGATCTCCTTGCAGTCTAAGGGGCTCTCAAGAGTCTTCTCCAACACCACAGTTCAAAAGCATCAGTTCTTTGGTGCTCAGCTTTCTTTATGGTTCAACTCTCACATCCATACACAACTACTGGAAAAATCATAGCTTTGACTAGACAGACCTTTGTTGGCAAAGTAATGTCTCTGCTTTTCAATATACTATCTAAGTTGGTCATAACTTTTCTTCCAAGGAGTAAGTGTCTTTTAATTTCATGGCTGCAGTCACCATCTGCAGTGATTTTGGAGCCCCCTCAAATAAAGTCTGACACTGTTTCCACTGTTTCCTCATCTATTTCCCATGAAGTGATGGGACCAGATGCCATGATCTTTGTTTTCTGAGCGTTGAGCTTTATATATATATACACACACACATACACATGCAATAGAACATTACTCAGATATAAGAAAAGAACAAAATAATGCCATTTGCAGCAATGTGGATGGACCTAGAGATCATCATACTGAAGTGAAGTAAGTCAGACAAAGAGAAACATTATATGATACCACTTATGTGTGAAATCCAAAAAAAATGATACAAATGAACTTATTTACAAAATAAAAACGGACTCCCAGACATGGGAAACAAACTTATAGTTACCAAATGGGAAATCCCAAGGAGTTTGGGAGTAACAGATGACACTACTACACAACAAGATCCTACTGGGTGGTATGGGAAACTATTTCAGTATCTTGTGCTGTGCTCACTGTGTGTGTCGCTCAGTCATGTCTGACTCTTTGCGACACGATGGACCGTAGCCCACCACGCTCCTCTGTCCATGAGGATTCTCCAGGCAAGAATACTGGAATGGGTTGCCATCCTCCTCCAGGGGATCTTCTCAACCCAGGGACTGAATCCAGGTCTTCTACACTGCAAGTGGATTCTTTACCATCTGAGTCACCAGGGAAGCATTTTCTTGTAATACCTGTAATGGAAAAGAATCTGAAAAAGAATCCATACAACTAAAACTAACACAACACTCTAAATCAACTAGACCTCAATAAAAATCAAAAAGAATAGCATAAGTAGAATACATTATTTGGAACAAGAAGGACTTGAAGAATCTGGAATGGTAGATTCAATGGGTGCCACTACCCACTTCTTATACTATTAGGGAAGACATCATTAGTCAAACAGGGCCTTTTTTTTCTAGTAAGCCCAATGTGTTGTCAAAATTATTCATAATGCGCTGCTTTAGGCACAGACATTGGAAGATATGGAAACTCCTAAACATGTCTGTGATATCAATATGTATATGTACAGTGTTTCTGTGCATTTACTGGAGGTGGGGCAGTGGAGAGCATACCTAACTTTCATCAAATTTTCAAGGAAGTCCATGACCTCAAATGGACTGAGTTGCTAATGAAAAACCTCTTTTCTTTCTTTTTTAAAAAAGTTTAATTTATTTATGTATTTATTTTGGCCACACTGCACAGCATGCAGGATCTCAGTTCCTAGACTAGGGATATAACCTGTGCCCCCTGCAATGAGAATGAGGAATCCCAACCACTGGACCACCAGGTAAGCCCCTAGAGTCTCTTCTTGATGACACAATGGTGGACTTTCGGTCAGTTGGAGGACAATTTCATACTCTTCTAAGAAAACAACTTTCCACATCACTGTCAGGGCTGGGGTCTACCTGAAATTACCGTTGCTCACTTTCTTCTGCTGTAGTTCATTTTTTAGAACCCACCTGCTTATCCAGGAGACATAAGAGATGACAGTTCCATCCTTGGGTCTGGAAGATGCCCTGGAGGAAGGTATGACTACCCACTTCAGTATTTTTGCCTTTGAAATCCCATGGACAGCCCTGGTGGGCTACAGTCCATGGGGTCCCAAGAGTCAGATACAACTTAGTGACTAAACCATCACCAGTAGAAGTATATCTAAATTAGATAGAATTGGGACCTCCTTGGTGGTTCATTGGCTAAGATTTCGCTCTCTTAATGCAGGGGCCTCATTTGATCCCTGATCTGGGATCTAGATCTTGCATGCTGTAACAGAGTTTGCATGCCTCAGCTGAGACGTGACACAGCCAAATAAATAAATAAATAAGTTTAGAAATTAAATAAAATAAATTAGAGTTACCTACATGCTACCACCAATTTCATCTCTTTTCTGGGGTAAGAATATTGCCTTGGGGAAGGATGAGCATGAGCGTGGTCACTGAGACCAACCTTCCTTTTTCTTCCTGTCTTTTATATATATGACATTTTAAATTCCTAGTGGCTCAGAGGTTAAAGTGCCTCCCCCCAATGCGAGAGACCTGGGTTTGATCCCTGGGTCGGGAAGATCCCCTGGAGAAGGAAATGGTAACCCACTCCAGTATTCTTGCCTGGAAAAGCCCATGGACGGAGAAGCCTGGTAGGCTACAGTCCATGGGGTCGCAAAGAGTCAGACATGACTGAGCAACTTCACCTCACATTCAGGGTTTCATAGCCTTGGCATAAAAACTCATTTCTTAAGTCAAGAAACTTTTGATCATTCCCAGTCTACACCAGGCCAGGACTTGTGCACAAGTACAGAGATAAACAAGACATAGTCCTACATCTGTGCAACTAGTCCTAGTTGCCCAAGATGTAATGGAGGAAAACAGAAATAAACAAATGGAAAACTCTTCTGTTGTTTGAGTGAGTGAGTGAGTGAGTGAGCGAGTGAAGTTGCTCAGTCGTGTCCTACTCTTTGCGTCCCCATGGACTGTAGCCTACCAGGCTCCTCCATCTATGGGATTCTCCAGGTAAGAATACTGGAGTGAGTTGCCATTTCCTTCTCCAGGGGCTCTTCCCGACCCAGAAAAAGTAACATACTTGGGGTATCATGAGAGCACTAAGTAACCATCTCAGAGAAGGCTTCTTGGAGGAAGTGACTAGAGCTCTCAGTCTCAAAGGAGTAGTAGGTAGTTGACATGGGGAGGTTTGGAACGGGAAGAGAAGGCATTTGCAGAAAGGGTCACATATATGTGCAAAGTTGCTTTAGTTGAGTCCGACTCTTTGAGACCCTATGGACTATAGCCTGCCAGGCTGCTTTGTCCATGGGATTCTCCAGGCAAGAATACTGAAGTGGGTTGCCATGCCCTCCTCCAGGGGATCTCCCCTCCTCTGAGACTGAACCCGTGTTTTTTTGCATTGGCAGACAGGTTCCTTACTGCTAGCACCACCTGGGAAGCCTTAGGAGGAAAGAGAAAGCATGAGCAAAGATGCAGCATCCCTAAATAAGATGATATGTGCAGGGGATTACAAGAAAGCAGCTCAAGGTGGCTGGACCTCAAAATGTGCATGACAAGGAGAAGAAGCATGCCTGGAGGTGGGCAGCTGCAGCTACAGATCGCAGTGGATGACTGATGCTGTGTAAACAAAGAGCTGGGTTTTGAGCCTGTCCATGGTTCAGAGCCACTGAAAGTGAAGAAAGAGTATGTTTTCCTCTGCAGTTTACTCTGGTAGCTGTGTGGATGAATTTGACGGGAACAAAAACCATTTGGTGACACTTTAGGCCTGAACTAGAGCGCTCCTAGTAGAGACAGAGGCAGACTTGAGAAATATATAAGTGAAATTGGCCTGGCTTGTTGGCTAATGAAGGTGAAGAGGAGTAAGGAATCAAAGATGACTTACGGATTTCTTGCTAGAATGCACGGGTCCTTGGTAGGTGTAGGGTAAAGGAATTAGAGAAGGCGAGGTACAGAAAAAGAATGAGACCGGCTCTTTACAGGAACAGATCAGCTTTAATGAGGCGAGAAAGGGCAGCAGTCAGATTAGTGAGCTGCTGCACTAACCCAAGAAAAGAGCAAGTATATAGAGGCATATGTCGACATCTACTGTCTTCAGGCGGCCTGTTCTTCTCCAAGGTTGTTCGGAGTAGTATGGCTGGGGCAAGGAATTCTGAAGATCGGCCAGAGGCTGGACTGGCTGGGAGCTGGGCGTCACTGGGGAGAGAGTTCTTTGCTTTGCATAGAATGATGGGGGGAAAACTCCAGGCTATTTGAGCCCTGTAACTTTCCTTCAGTAGGAAAACAAGTTGAAGTAAAGAACACAGAGGAAGGAACAGAGGGCTTGGGGGAGAAAAATTGAGTTTGAAGATGTTGAGCATCAGGTCTGAAAGACACTGGGTCATTTCTAGGAAGCGATTTCAGACTGTAAGTGAGATACAGAAAAGTGAATTTCAACCCTAAACTGATGAGTTACATTTCATCAAGTTATAGGCAGTAACTTAAACCAGGTTATCCAAAGTATGGTTTGAGGATCAGCAGATCAGTACACCCAGGAATTTGTTAGAAATGGAAATCCTTAGGCCTGATTTCAGGCCTACTGTATCAGAATCTCTAGGGTTGGTGACAGGAAGCTGTTAAAAAAAACCCCAAAACTCTGAGGTAAATTGTAAAGAGTGAGAAACACTGGTTTAAACCATGAAAATGGATGAGAGTCTATTGCTGAACTCACTTATAAGCTTTAGGAGATTTAAAAACACAGATTCCTTAGGATTTTCTGATCATGTCATCTGTGACTAGAAACAGGCTTTTTTTCCCCTCTTAGTCTCCAGTTTTTGTGGTTTCTGTTATTTTATGCCTGATTGTACTGGCCGGAGTTTCAGTTCCAAGTTGGTAAGAGTGATGAGAGCGGACGTTCTTGACTTGTTCGTTTTCTTAGAGAGAAAGCATTCAGGCTTTCACAGCTAAATGTGATGTTTCTGTAGATGCTTTTTATTAGTTTCTCTGTATTTCTAGTGGTTGAGAGTTTTTATCATTAATAGATGCTGGATTTTGTGAAATGCTTTCTGCATCAGTTAATATGATCATCCAGTTTTTCTTCTTTAATTTGTTAATATAGAGCCTTATGTTGACTTGAGTTTTGGACATGGAACAAATCTTGCTTATATAGAATAAACTCCACTAGGTCTTGATATATTAGCATTTTTATATATTACTGTATTTAGATAAGGTAATATTTTAAGGGTTTTTACATCCAAATTCACAGGAGATACTGGTCTGTATTTTCCTTTTTTACTGTTTTTGTTTGATTTTGGTGTCAGAATGTTTCATGAAGGTATGGGTAAAGGGGTCAACTATATGGTGATATATGGTAACTGGACCAGTGGTGGTGATCACTTTGTAGTGTATACAGATGTTAAACTATAATTCTTCCACCTGAATCTTACATAAAAATAATTTTAAAAATCCATGAGGGTAAAACCGATCTCATAAATGAGTTGAGAAGTGTACTCTTCTATTTTCTGAAAGAGAATATTGTACTTTTAATGAGGTTATTTTTTCAAGGTTAAGAGTGTTATTTTGCATGGGTGGACCTAGAGAGTGTCATACTGAGTGAGGAAAGTCAGTCAGAGAAGGAGAAATATTATATGATATTCCTTACATGTGGAATATAAAAGGCAACGATGCAAATGAACTTAAGAGACTCATAGTTTTAGAGGACGAACTTAGGGTTGCCAGGGGGAAGGATGCAAGGAAGGGATTGTTAGGGAGTTTGGGAGGGACAGGTAGACACTGCTGTATTTGAAATGGATAACCAACAAGGACCTACTCGTAGCACAGGGAACTCTGCTCAATGTTATGTGGCAGCATGGATTGGAGAGGATTTGCGGGGAGAATGAATACATGTATATGTATGACTGAATCCCTTCACTGTTCACTGGAAAGTGTCACAACATTGTTTGTTAATTGGCTATTGCCCAATACAAAATAAAAAGTAAAAAAAAAAAAAAAAAAGTACGCTGTTCTGGAGAATTCCTAAGCATGGAAAGTGTTAAGGGAAGGAGGGACCAGCCTTCTGCATTCCTCCTTCACATTTAAAATGTTCCTCTCTAGAGTCCACTGTGCATTGATAGAGGGGAAGTTCCATCTAGGAGGTTCAAAATGTGAAGAGATGTGACTTTGATGCTGTCTTCCTACTCACTGGTATTTTAAGAAACACTAAAGAAAGATTAGAGATTAGCATTGGTGTAAGCCGCTTATAGGATAGCTAAAATTTTAATCACATTCTAATGACTTAGTACCTGCCCTTTAGCTTTTTTCCTGTATATAATTAATAACACTTCCCCATCCACTGAAAAAGAACAAGAACCAAGGATTATAGAAGTATGGAACAAAGATTTTTTTTTTAAATAGGTGTTTTATGATATTTAGGTTTAAACTGGCTTTAGGAAAACTCACTCTATGTGGTATACAATTCTATAGGTTTTGACAAGTGCACAGAGTTGTATATCAACCTCTAGTATCATTTCATTACCTTTCAAAAATTCCTTTCATTTCCCTTTATAGTCAGCTCCTCCTCTCAGCTCCTGGGAATCACTGATTTGTTGGCCCATGCTATAGCTTTACCTTTCCAAGAATATCATAAATAAAGTCAGACAGCATAGAGCCTTTGACTTTGATTCTTTTCCTTGGCAAAATGTGCTTAATATTTATCTATTAAATAATGTCATTACATCTGTGTCACTTCATCTTTCCATAAGTTCTCTCTTTTTCTTCTCACTCAACCAGGTTCCTGCTGGCTTTGCTTCTTCTCTGTCTCTCTTTTAAAAAGTTTTAGTGTTTTTGCACTGGCTTTCTTCCTTTATCTCTTGGCTACAACAAGTTGCATGTAGAATCTTAGTTCCCCAGCCAGGGCTTGAACCAACGTCTCCTCCCCTTGAAACAGGTTGTCTTAATCACTGGAGTACAAGGGAAGTCGCCGGCTTTGTATCTTTTGCCTATGAAATCAAGGCACACTCCAGCTGCTTCCAGGAAATTACTTGGCCATTGATCATCTTAAACAAGACGAAGCAGCTTTAAACAAGGCTGTGTGTTCTATACCTCTGTGTCTCTTATATTGTCTCACTTACTCATTACTATCTTTCTAAATTCCGTATATATGTGTCAGTATACTGTATTGGTGTTTTTCTTTCTGGCTTACTTCACTCTGTATAATCGGCTCCAGTTTCATCCATCTCATTAGAACTGCATCAACCTTATTCTTTTTAAGGGCTGAGTAATACTCCATTGTGTATATGTACCACAGCTTTCTTATCCATTCATCTGCTGATGGACTTTTGGCTTCTGAGGGAGAGGGAGAGGGTGGGATGATCTGGGAGAATGGCAATGAAACATGTATACAATCATATAAGAAATAAAGTGCCAGTCTATGTTCAATACAGGATACAGGATGCTTGGGGCTGGTGTAAGGGATGATCCGGGGAGATGGGAGGGGAAGGGAGGTGGGAGGGGGCTTCAGCATGGGGAGATCGTGTACACCTGTGGCTGATTCATGTCAATGTATGGCAAAACCAATACAGTACTGTAAAATAGAATAAAGTATTAAATTAAAAAACAAACAAAAAAAAAACCCCAAGGCTGTGTGACCCTATTACCTGATTCGTAAAATCAGAGACAGGTAACTGACCAAAAGTATGCCACACTAGGCAAGGCAATGACCGATGAAGTGACATGGTAGGAGAACTCTGTCCAACAGAGGCAGAGAATGTTGACTGACTGACCAGTCTATTCCCATCCTCTAAGGCTCTGTGGTAGCAGGAGAAGTAGAGATAGTGGCAGAAAGAGCATCCACTTGGAGCAGGAAAACACGGGTGCACTTCCTGAAAGTACAAGGTGACCAGATCTTTACAATGTCAGTGTTTTTCTTTTAATTAAAAACTTTTTTTTTTTTTTTGGTTGCATCATGTAGCACAGAGAACTTCCCTGACCAGGGATGGAACCTATGCCCTCTGCAGGAGACGTGCAGTGTTTTAACCAAGGAAATCTAGAACGTCAGTGTCTTGATCAATGTTTCATTCTCCATACAACCTTCTTGAGGGTGACTGAATCCCCTGTCTTTCACACTCCACCTCAAATCCCATAATTTTTTCATTGCTGTTTCTTTTTAGATGTTCAACATTTCCTTCTGTCATTTTTTTCTGCTTTAAGAACTTCCTTTATTATTCTTATGAGGTATTTAGGTGATAGATTCTTCTAATCTTCCTTTTTCTGAGGATGTCTTTATTTCTCCTTCATTCCTGATCATTTCACTTGATAATAGAAATCAAAAATTGACTTTTTTTTTCTCTCGGGATGTGAAAAATGTGCCACTTCCTTCCAGCTCCCACTGTTTCTGATGAGAAATCCTCTGTCTTTCACCAAAAAAAAAAAAAAAAAAAAAAATAGAGATGGTGGGAAGGTTTAGCAGAGAAGTATCAAAACATCCATGGGTCTGATGGAGAGAAAGATGGGAGTACTAATGGAGACAGAGAAGGACGGGGAAGCCTGGTGTGCTGCAGTCCATGGGGTCCCAAAGAGTCAGACACAACTGAGCGACTGAACAACAAGGATGGAGACAAAGAAGGGAGTGGAAGGACCCATCCAGAGACAAAGCACTCTGCTGCCTTTGTGAGGTGCTTGCTGCCATCAAAACTCCTCTAATCTTGGTAGCTACCAAGGGAAAGCTACCTTAAGCTGGTTAGCTGCCCGTGTAATCTGCTTGGGTGGGCAGATTAAGAATCTTTTCTTGCCTAGAAAGGATAAATTGACCTTCTTTCTGTATAATCTTACAGGGTACACTTTTCTTACAAGTGACAATTTAGAGAAGCACATTGCAATTTTCCAGCAACGTGTAAGAGTGACCAGAACAAGGAATCTTGGTCCAGGTTCACTTTGTACTCATATAGTAGAAAGGTGGCTGAATACACAAGATACTTGCAGGGCTGGGTCTTAGTCCTGGCTCCCCTTCTAACTTTATACGCAGGCTTTAAAAAATACTTTATTTTTTATTGACGTATAATTGATCTAAAAGACCGTATTAGTTTCAAGTATAGATCATCGTTGTTGTTCAGGTGCTCAGTCACGTCTGACTCTTTGAGACCCCATGGTCTTCACTGGTGGCTCAGTAGGTAAAGAATCTGCCTGCAGTGCTGGAGACCTGGGTTCAATCCCTGGTCTGGAAGATCTCCTGGAGAAGGAAATGGCAACCCACTGCAGTACTTTTCTGTGGAGAATCCGTGGACAGAGGAGCCTGATGGGCTATAGTCCATGGGTCACAAAGAGTCGGACTGCAGCGTGACAGGCTTCCTTGTCCTTCACTATAACTCATGTCTTCTGAGTCAGTGATGCCATCCAATCATCTCGTCCTATGTTGTCCCCTTCTTTTCCTGCCTCCAGTCTTTACCTTCAGGGTCACTGGCCAAAGTATTGGAGCTTCAGCTTCAACAGCAGTCCTTCCAACAAATATTCAGAGTTGATTTCCTTTAGGATTGATTGGTTTGATCTTCTTGCAGTCCAAAAGACTCTCAGGAGTGTTCTTCAGCACCATAGTTTGAAACCATCAATTCTTTGGTGCTCAGCCTTCTTAATGGCCCAGTTCTCAATATTTTTATTTTTTATATGTGCAGTCTTGAATAAATCACTTGATTTCTCTATGACAAATTTGTCAAAAGAGCTTCATGGTACTGACATATGAGGTACTGTGTGTGTTAGTCACTCAGTTGTGTCTGACTCTTTGTGACCCCATGGACTGGGACCTGTCAGTTTTCTCCATCCATGGGATTTTCCAGGCAAGAAGACTGGAGTGGGTTGCCATTTCCTTCTCCAGACATCGGAGTAAACGTCATTTCAAAACTGTACAAAGTGATGTATAAATTCATACCAGTGGCTCAGTGCAATTGGAAGACTGAAATCAAGTGTTACACTGAGTGGGATTATAGCCTAGACCCTCTGGGTGTAAAAGATCCAGTAATCAATTCTCAAATATAGAGTTATAAGTTAAGAGTTCCTAGCTATAGCTTGGGCTCCTTCTCAGCTACATATCACTGAACCTTAGGTTATTCTTGATTTGTGGTTTCATCTTTCAGAGAAAAATTAATATAACATCATTTAGGGAGAGATGCTGGTATTTTTCATTGTCATGGTTCACATAATCAGTTCTCAGTGAAGCAGTTTGCAGCATAAGAATTGCGTGATGATGGTGTGTGTGTGTATGTGTGAGAGAGAGAGAGAAGAGAGAAACAGTATGTGTGAGTGTGTGTGTTTGTCAAAGAAAGATGGGGGCAGAGTGAAAACTAAAGATAGCAATGGAGAAGGAAAGAAGGTGTTGAATTATAATCTGCAAATCTCCCTCTTGGAAATCAACACTTTGTGTGTGTTTATGAATTCAATACTTGTTTGTGGATAGGAGAGAGCCCAAGTCAGTTTGTAACAGCATCCGATTATCAGCAAAGCCTGCCCCAGTCTCACCCCACATTCTTCCAACTTCTTTGCACCTAGGCCGATGCTCTTAAGCCTATGACGATGTGATTAGGTAGCATGAGGGTATTACAGAGAGATAAATCAGGATGCAAAGATCCTTTATTCATCTACTGTGAAGGAGGCAGCTGGACAGCGTATAAGAGAAACATTTAACTCTGTGAGTATTTCTCAACTTCTGGAGAGTTTAAGCAGGATGTAATCAAAGGGCTTTTGTGGCAGTTTGGGGGTTCAATCTGGCTCTAAAACCAAGAAATAGAAGAAAAGAACACATTGAACCTGTGGGTCTGGACCAGGGTTGGGGATGGAAATGGGCGAAAACATGGAGGTAACACGTCAAAACTTCCTTATGTGACAAGCTAGTAGGTGAAACCTCATTTTTACAAGGTCACTGCAAACCTTGATTACTAACCCCAAACTGACCCTCCCTTTTTGGCGGCTCTGTAGCAAACAGCTTTCTGGAAAAGGAGGGATCTGGGGCACTCGATGACCACAGAGCAAACAGTCCTTTACTCTCAGGATGTGCTTGGAAACTTGGTCCAGCCATCAAGAGGCTGACAAGGAGTGGGAGGATGAAGGTAAGGAGCCCAGAGTCAGCCAGGAACGACCACAGTGCAAGGAGGGTGCGCCCAACCATCTCCCTCCAAGGTGAAAGTGTCTGTTTGCTCCTAGCTGGAGCAACGTACTTGCTGGAGTTTTGTTTTTTGTTTTTTCATGGCTTTGGTTTGGGTCTTCTTTGACTCTCTGAATTACTTGACTTTCTTTGCCTCAGCAGGACCCTGGGTGACATCTCTGGGTCCAATGGCATCAGTGGAGGAGATGGGTCCTCTGCCTGTCTTCTCCCCATCCTTGGCCATCAACAACAGAATCGGTTATCTGATCATATCTTTGCTAAGAAAGAGGGAGAAGAAGTCTAGGATGATAATCATAGCATCTGAAAGCCTGACTCAAGAATCTTCAGAAATTGCCCTTATTTAGCTGGAGTTTATGGAGCATCACCCTCTTGCTTCCTACAGCTGAGCTCTGCTGCCTTAGATCTAAGGCAATGCCAAGCTCAGTGCCCTGCAAAACTATGCCTTGAAATATTACATTGCTGTATATAGTTCTGTTTCCAGGAGAACACTTTGTAATCTTCAAAAGGGGAAGGGCTAACATTGTTTTAAAAACAGGAAAACATTCTGCTTCCCAAAGGAATGAATTACTTGATGCTTTGGAGGCAAAAATATGAAGCATCTGCTTGTAGCTAAATCATGTCTGATACTGGACTCAGGTTTATTCAGCTCCATGGACATCCTTGGAGTTCCTAGGAAAACATGGTCAGGATAAATTCAGCCGTAGGTGATACCTGTGGCTGGCAGGACTGACTTCCAAGGCAGGACAGGATCATGTTTGTTCTGCTCCTCCCAAGGGTTTTACAGGGAAAATTGGAGGGTAAGTCTATGACAGAAACACCCTAGTAATTGGTGGACAGTCCTACACACTCAGAAATGAAATAATGTACCTGAAATGCACAATGAATGTAAACAGTTATTCATAGGGCAAATCTTGAGTGCCACGAGGATCCAGAGATTAGCCAGGCAACTGTTACATAACTTTCCAAGGAGAATTCTTTTACGGAATGCATGGCACTTAGAATTAGACATGAACTCGGTCCCGGCCTAGAGTTGTAACTTAAGAATTAGATAAATATGCAAAAGAAACTCACCAGAGAAAGGGGAAAGTATAATCAGGGGGACATAGAAATCAATTTCAAATTCTTTGGGGTTACTGTTAGAGGTATCAAAGAAATCCAAGGATAGCTTAAGAGGGAATAATTTTAGTGTTTGAATGATGCAGAGGATTACCCAAGAAGTGGAGATAGCAATTGCTTCTCTGGTGTCTGTCAAGGACTCCTTATGGTCCCCGGGGAATGGGTGTGGATCCAGATGAACCTATGCTGCAACCATAAACTTATTTTCAGGGTTCCCTTGACTGTCAGAAGGTCTACTACATAGTTACTCCATTTCGAGTACTTTTCACCAAAAGCTGTACATAGTTTCCTCTTATTTTCCCCATTACCCTAAAAGGAAAAAAAAATATTTGATTCATTTTTAGATAGAATGAGATCCCGAGAGGCTATGCAACCTATCCAAGTTCATATTAAACAGTTTGGTGGAACAGGAATTTGAAATTATTTCTGTTTGATCTGAAGGCATCTTCTATACACTGTTTTGCCCTTAAAGGGTGATTTGGCTGATGAAGGTTACCTTTGCTATTGTCCTTTAGTTCATAGTCCTGTCCAACTCTTATGCAACCTCAC
>SJYC01053515.1:0-17428 GCA_006408675.1 Madoqua kirkii | reverse complement strand
TTGGTGGAACAGGAATTTGAAATTATTTCTGTTTGATCTGAAGGCATCTTCTATACACTGTTTTGCCCTTAAAGGGTGATTTGGCTGATGAAGGTTACCTTTGCTATTGTCCTTTAGTTCATAAGTCCTGTCCAACTCTTATGCAACCTCACGGATGCCGCCTACCAGGCTCCTCTGTCCATGGGATTTCTCAGGAAGGAATACTGGAGTGGATTGCCATTTCCTTCTCCAGGAGATCTTCCTGACCCAGGGACTGAACCTGTGTCCTCTTCCCTGGCAGGTGGGTTCTTTACCACCGAGCCACATTATAGATTTTGAGTCTTACATGGTTTGACCCCAGTTACAGTTGCCAGATATTATAGAAGATGCCCAGATAGATGTGAATTTCAGATAAACAAAAACAACAGTTTCTAAGTTGCTCCTGCTGCTGCTAAGTTGCTTCAGCTGTGTCCAACTCTGTGCAACCCCATAGACAGCAGCCTACCAGGCTCCTCCATCCCTGGAATTCTCCAGGCAAGAATACTGAAGTAGGTTGCCATTTCCTTTTCCAATGCATGCATGCTAAGTAGCCTCAGTCATGCCAGATTCTGTGCAACCCCATGGACAGCAGCCCACCAGGCTCCTCTGTCCACGGGATTCTCCAGGCAAGAATACTGGAGTGGGTTGCCATTTCCTTCTCCTAGTTTCTAAGTATGTATCATGAAATCCATGAAATATATGGGATATACTTATACCACAAAAAATCATTTGTTGTTTACCTGAAATTCAAACTTAACTGGATGTCTTATATTTGGATCTGCTAAATCTGGCAACCCTAAGCTTAGTAGGCTCTCTAGATTGGAGAAAAGTCTGTAGTCTCTCATTGCTTTGAAAGAATTGGGAAGTACAGGAAGGCTGATCTGAGATTAACTCTCCAGTTTTCCTTTGTGGCTTTGGCAGAGTTGGGATGTGTCAGTCACTGGTGGCACAGGGTGAGAGTATTGCTGCCTTTGGCTGCCCTTCAGCCATTCCCATGATCCCAACCACACTTGGGAGAGGCACAGACTTGGCCTGTTTACCAGGGCAGGAGAGGACCCACAGCACAGAACTGGATTCGGTGGGCAGAGATGCTGGCAGAACATTTCCCAAAACCACGGAGGGCTTTATGAGGTGAGGATCAGCTGATGCCTTCCCTATGGCCTGATGGAGATCACAGGGTTGGAATCTCAAGACCCAAGGTTCAAGGCATTAGTTTGGTCTCTTTGTTTACATATTCACTCACTGAACAAATATATATGGCACCCTACTATGTATCGGGTACTCTTGTAGGTTCTGAGGGTACAGGAATAAATAAAGACCGAAAAAACAGCTTCATGGGGCATATTCCAGTGAAGGATTAAGACAAGATCCACTGGTGACTTCCTTTGAGCTCCAGTGCCCAAGATATTACCCTCCAATGCAGAAGTGTGGGTTTAATCAGTGGTCAGGGAGCCAAGGATCCCTCAAGCCTCATGGCCAAAAAGCCAAAACTTAAAAAAAAAAAAAAAAAATATTGTAACAAACTCCATAAAGACTTTAAAAATGGTCCACATTAAAAAATACATATATTAAAGAAAAAAGACAAGATCCACTGCATGCACAGGTGATCCAGGGCCTTGGCCAGCTTCACCATCCTTCTTGGTTCTAGCTCACAGCATCATCAGTGTGTATCTATCAGCTAAGTTGAGGACTGGCAGGAGAGAATGAAAATAGTAATTGAGGAAAAGAAAATAAGAAAAACATCTTAGAGGCAAGGATTTATAATAATTTAACCTGATTTTGAGAGTCATAAGAAAAAGTTGATAAATTTTACAATGTAAGAGTTGAGCGATGTGACCTCAAACCCCAAAACCAGGACTGGCAGGAGAGAATGAAAATAGTAATTGAGGAAAAGAAAATAAGAAAAACATCTTAGAGGCAAGGATTTATAATAATTTAACCTGATTTTGAGAGTCATAAGAAAAAGTTGATAAATTTTACAATGTAAGAGTTGAGCGATGTGACCTCAAACCCCAAAACCAGAGAAGGAGCTGTGTAAGAGAGCCGGCGGGCGTGCACTGACCCACAGCAGGTGCCAGACACGGCCTGGGGCAGGCAGGAGGGTCTCCAACCTGCAGAACAGGAGGAGGGTCTCCCCAGGGCAGCCTCAGTGCCCATACTTGAAGGGATGAGCGTGGAGGTGACGGGGAGCGTGGAGAGCAGCTAGAAGAAAGGCTGAGGCTTGGAGTCCATGGCCCACCTGCTGGAACTGCCACCGAATAAAAGTGCTAAGAGGCCAGCACAGTGTCCATCTGTTCAGACACAAAGAGGGCAGTCAGGCCCTCTCCGCTGAGGCCCCCACCCTGCTGGAGGGACAAGGCTGAGGGCTCCCACTCCCTCTCCTGGAGCAAGATTTGAGGGATGTATACTGGGTTCCCCTTGTGGCTCAGCCTGCAATGCAGAAGACCTGGGTTCAATCCCTGGGTTGGGGAGATCCCCTGGAGAAGGGAAAGGCTACCCACTCCAGTATTCTGGCCTGGAGAATTCCATGGACTGTGTAGTCTATGGGGTCGCAAAGAGTTGGACAAAACTGAGCGACTTTCGCTCGTCTTGAATATTAAATGAGTTGGCATGTTTATATTTAGAATATTACCTGAAATCTAGTAGCTATGTAAGTGTTGGCATGTGTAAGGTAACACTGATAGCTACCATCCCAATAGACCATGGGATCGCAAGAGTCGGACATGACTGAGTGACTTTCACTATTGTAGCAGAAAGAGAGAGAGAGGAGAGAAAGAGAGAGAGAGGAGAGAAAGAGAGAGAGAGGAGAGAAAGAGAGAGAGAGAGAGAGAGAGAGAAAGAGAGAGAACGTGGTTACATGAGCCTGGCATTGTCAGGGAGAAGGAAGTTAAGGATACTAGCATAAATTTATAATGGATGAAATATGAAATTCTATGAAAACAGGCAGTAGGTATGGAAGAGGTTGGTTCAAGGTAGGAATTTAAGGTTTTGGAGATTTTTCAGAATCTCCCTTCCCAGATTAAGCGCTATCAACTTTTGTTCCAGAAAAGGAAAAAGAAAAAAAATCTTTTAGTTTAGCCTGTAATATTAATTTGTTATCACATGTTATTGAAACATGTAATAACAGTAATTTGTTATATTCTTTTCTTTGTACTTAAAGAATGACAATGTATCTTTTTGTAGCTAAAATGTAAGTCTGGGAAAGCCATATTGTATAAATTCTTGATTTGAATAGGAGAAAAAGTTGAAGATTCCCGAGAAATAAGTGGCTAAAGTATTTCTTATCTGGCAGGGGATTTAAAGTACAAACTTATGACTTAATCACCTCGTGTTGTCGTGTGTGTGTGTGTGTGTGTGTGTGTGTGTGTGTGTGTACTGGGAATGTACTGAATGCTTTCGTAGTGTCAACATACCTGGTTCAGAGTTACCCCTATCCAGACAACTACACTGTCACCTCCCATAACTAGAAAAAAAGTCTTTGGATCACATGAGAATCAAATTAAATACGGACCATAAAGAACACAGGCCATAAGAAAGGGTCAATAAACATTTAGAATCAGACTATTTTACATTTAGATGGAAAAATATGTAAAGCTTACAGAACATTTCGGTGCTGCCAAGCCTAGATAGTCTTTAGCACATTTATCTCCCTTTACAGATGATGGAACTGGTGGTCAGTGAAAAGGACATAATTATTATACATTCACACAGAAAGCTGGTGACAGACTTACTGGAACAACAAATCTACCTAGATTTATCAGTTTTTGGCTTATAGCCCACTCTGCTGGCTGCCTCCATTGACGTATACCTTATTTTCTTAGATGGTAACTTCTTTAAAAAATGGTAACTTCTCCCTTTTGCTGTCAATAAAAAATGCCAAGCTTCTTTATCAAGATGCTTTTCTCCCTGTCCCCCTGCCCCTGAAGATTATTGTAAAGGTCTAGAAAGCAATAGTCATCATACTCTTCTTGATCACTCTCCTTTGCAGATGCTTAATATGCACTCTTGGATAAACTAAACAGAGGGACAAATTAATCATTTTAATGACTTTTCATATTGCTTTCTCATTCCAATTTTTAGTTTAAAAAGTAGAGCTTGACCACGTTGCCCCACTGATCATTGAATAATCTTACTTTCTCTCTCTCTCACTGTCCAAAGAGCCTGAAAGAAAACCATCAGCCACCCAGACACTAGCAGAATGAGCGACAATACCGTGTTGGCTCCTCCAACTTCAAACCAGGGTCCCACCACCCCACGCAAAGGGCCCCCCAAGTTCAAGCAGAGGCAGACTCGTCAGTTCAAGAGCAAGCCTCCTAAGAAAGGTGTGAAAGGGTAAGATCAAAATGAAAAAGGTTTCCTATTTTTTTTGAGAGATTAATGCTCACCATATTAAATAGACATAAAAATTTCCACCTCACTCTCTGTTTCCTAATACAGTCTTTGCTGAATCATATTTTTTTGTCTAGTCCCAGAATCCTTTCTCTCTCAGCTCCCACATATACAGCCAAATTTAACATGGAAAATGGACGCTTTCACGGTGACCTTTGGCTTGACCTTCCAGACTCTTCTTGACCACTCTCCTTTGCTGATGTAAACTGTGCTTTAATTTGGAACACAGAATCACTGGCTGCTTCTAGAACACACAGTTTATTTTTCTGGCTTCAGGTTTTCTCTCTTCAGTTCTTTGTTTTTCTCTTTTTCTCCCTGGCAAAATCTGATTTATTTTTCAACACACACTCATGTTAATTTCTTTTGGAAACCATTACGGACTCTCTTAGACAAACACTGTCGTTCCTTCCATGCTTGCGTTTTGTACATTCAGCTGTTGTAACGTGTCCTTTTTTATACTGCATCTATTTCTTTCATCTGTTGCCTGAGTCTGAGATCCCTAAGAGAAAATCTGTGTGTTTGTTTTTTCCTTAACTCCCAGTACCTAATACAGTTTCAGTAACAAAGCAGATGCTTAATATGCACTCTTGGATAAAATAAACAATGGATAAATTAATCATTTTAATGACTTTTCATATTGCTTTCTCATTCCAATTTTTTGTTTAAAAAGTAGAGCTTGACCATGTTGCCCCACAGATCTGTTTTTTTTTCTTTTTTCCCGGCTCTCAATTGTCTTAGGTTACATTTTTACAGAGGGAAACTCTTTCTTCTGGGACACACTGTTTAAAACCTGCTTGAGTGACACTTCCTTTGCCCTAGTTCAGCGCAAACAAAAGGGTTTTCTCAAATACAAAAACTGAAGCCTCTTCTTTCCCCTTGAATCAGGAAACTCTTCACATGACTCATTCCAGGGTCTTTTGGCCCCGGTATCAGCTAACTTCTCTTGTGCTTTTTCCATAGGTTTGGAGATGACATTCCAGGCATGGAGGGACTAGGAACAGGTGAGCAATCTGAATATTTAAGTGAGAATCTTACTCCTGGACTTTGACCATTTTTTCTGCTTCAGGCCTCAAAGAGCAGTTCAATGTTATTGGAAATACATAATGCAACAGATTTTTTTGAAGACCTAGCAATATAGGGTTTTAATTTAACTTCCTAAATAAGTATGTGTGTGCCCAGGGGCAAAAACTCAGAGAAATCAGACTAATCACAAAGTTCAGTGAATCCTTATGTTTTGTTATATACTCTAGGAGGTATAGGCTTCCTTGGTGGCACAGTGGTAAAGAATGCAGGAGATGGATGGGTAGTGGGTTTGATCCCTGGGTCAGGAAGATCCCCTGGAGGAGGAAATGGTAATCCACTCCGGTATTCTTGCCTGGAGAACCCCACGGACAGGGGAGACTGGCAGGCTACAGTCTATGGGGTCACAAAGGAGTCAGACACAACTGAGTGTATACGAACAGACACACACTCTTTCTCAGGCATACAATGGTGAATTGTAGAAATTTACAGTAGAACAATTCTCAGAATGAGTCTAGCCCAACTCCTTTATTTTTCAGGAGAGAAATCTGAAACATTAGAGGAAATAAATGATAATCTGAGTCCACAGAGTGAGCTATTGGAAACAAGGGTGGGGCCTGGACAGCCTTTCCTCTGCACCGGGCCAGCCACTCCCTCACAAGCTTCCTCTTTTTTACACATCCTCTGGCACTCAGAACAGGGCCTAGATGCTGAAACAACTCCTTTATTTTTCAGGAGAGAAATCTGAAACATTAGAGGAAATAAATGATAATCTGAGTCCACAGAGTGAGCTATTGGAAACAAGGGTGGGGCCTGGACAGCCTTTCCTCTGCACCGGGCCAGCCACTCCCTCACAAGCTTCCTCTTTTTTACACATCCTCTGGCACTCAGAACAGGGCCCTAGATGCTGAAGTATCTGGAGTGCTGCTGAGTCGCTTCAGTCGTGTCCGACTCTGTGCGACCCCATAAGATGGCAGCCCACCAGGCTCCCCCGTCCCTGGGATTCTCCAGGCAAGAACACTGGAGTGGGTTGGAGTAATAAAATTTAATTGGCTAGAATTTTTATTTGTTGGATGATGCATGCAAACTACTTTAATAGACTTTAAATTTTAAAGAAATTTTAGGTTTGTGGAAAAATTAGGCAGAATTTTTAAGAGATTCCTACAGATCCCCTCTGTTACCTTCTTCCCTGTACATCAGTCATATCCCCTATTATTAACCTCTTGCATTAGAGTGGTACATTTGTTATACTTTATAAACCAATATTAACACATTTTTATTAGCCGAAAGAGCTTGTTCATTCTTTGTGTTGTCCAGTTCTTAGGTACCCACCATTACAGGTTCATATGGAATCACTAGCCCCCCCAATGGAGAAGGAAATGGCAACCCGCTCCAGTGTTCTTGCCTGGAGAATCCCAGGGACAGGGAAGCCTGGTGGGCTGCCGTCCATGGGGTCGCACAGAGTCGGACACGACTGAAGCGACTTAGCAGCAGCAGCAGCAGCAGCAGCCCCCCCCCCCCCAAATCTCCTGTGCTCTATCTGTTCATTCCTTTCTCTCCATAAACTCCTAACAACCAGAAATCTTTCTACTGTCTCTATTGCTGCTATTGTTCAGTCACTCAGTGGTGTCCGACTCTTTGTGACCCCACGGGCTGCTACACTCCAGGCTTTCCTGTCCTTTACTCTCTCCCAGAGCTTGCTCAAGCTCATGTCCATTGAGTCAGTGATGCCATCCAACCATCTCATCCTCTGTTGCCCCCTTCTCCTCTTGTTCTATAGTTTTGCCTTTTCCAGATAGTCCTACAGTTAGAATCCTATAGTAAGAGTTCTTTCACTAGTAATATTTATTTAAACTTCCTCCATGTCTTGACATGATTTGATAGCTCATTTCTTTTTTATCATTGGATACTTTATTGTATGGTTGTATCACAGTTTATTTATCCTGTTGATAGGCATCTTGATTGCTTCCAGGTTTTGGCAATTATGAATAAAGCTACTATAAGCTTCTTTGTGCAGGTTTTGTGTGTGGACACAAGTTTTCAACTCATCCAATACACTTTTGACAAATGATGGCATTCATAGTAATCAGTTTCCTTTCTCGGAAACTCTCAGTATATTTCCTTTTTAAATTTATTTTTAATTGGAGGATAATTTCTTTACAATATTGTGTTAGTTTCTGCCATACATCCACACGAATCAGTCATAAGCATACATGTGATTTACTTTTTATTGTCTGATGCCACTCCTCAAATCTCAAATAGAATTTCTAGTCATTTTCATTAAGCTCATCTGCTATTCTAAATCAAATGCTTCTCTATTTTGACCATGTGTATATAAGACCAGAAAATTCACTTTGGACTCTGGAATATATTCTTAACTCTGTCAAACTATTTGAAATAGTGACAAAAGGTTTATTCTGAGGCAAATTCTGAAGTCTTTGACCTGGTTCTAGTTCAGTCTCTACAACCATGAGATTTTTTTTTTTCCTCTAGGTATTTAACCTCTTTGGGTATCAGCCAGCTTCTCTGTAACTTGGGAATAATATTATAACTTTTAACAATACATAGGGGAGCCTGAGAGCAGTTAGAGAAGCCCTAGAATGCCTCTGGTGGGTAGGTAGTAGGGAAACTAGATTTCCAGACCATGCGAATTTAAAGCACCCCAAAATACAGGTTCGATCCCTGGGTCGGGAAGATCTACTGGAGAAGGGAATGGCAACCCACTCCAGTATTCTGGCCTGGGAAATCCCGTGCACAGGGGAGCATGGAGGGCTGCAGGCCATGGAGTCACAGAGAGTTTCAGACACAACTTAGCGACTAAACAACAACAACTTCTCACTTTAACCCATGGCCTAACTAGAATTCCCCCTCTGTCCCCTCCTTGGTGTTTTGGTGAGACTTTGAACGATCAGAGAACTACACTCCCACAGAATAGTCCCAGTCCAAAATCTTGGAGCATCTCCCCAGAAAGGATGCCAAATAAAACTAACACAGATCCTGGGGGAGCCTGTTTGGGGGGAATCAGGGCCCCAAAGAGGATTAATGACTCAACTGTTCTGATCCTCTCTGGGATGAGGGGCCTTTCTGCTCCATCATCTGGGCAACAGATGGGAAACAAGGGCGAGGTGTGTGCCTGAATGATATCCTTTTGTGCAGAAGAGGCTCTTCTGGGGGCTGAGGCTGGCTTATCAGTTCTTCTCTGTCTTGCAGATATCACTGTGATCTGTCCTTGGGAGGCATTCAGCCACTTGGAGTTGCACGAGCTCGCTCAGTTTGGGATCATCTGAGCCACTGGACGTTCTGCCACTCTCATTAGCATCTGCTGTAACTTTGATTACTTCTGCCCTATTGATCTACCAGCATTTTGACATGCAGGTGTCGGAAGTGGTTTCCCACATGCTCACTTCCCTTAAGTAACTACTAAGAGTTGTCTTAGTGCCAGACTCTTTCACGCAGTATAGTTTAATTCAGAACAGTGGGTGAAATCAACTTGTGAAGAGGCATTTCCAACATTACCCCTTTTTCCTATCAGCTGGTTAGAGGTCATCCCTATTTCTCTAAAGTCCTTCAAATCTGTTTTTGCTTAGGCACTCATTACTTTTGGCAGAAGGCTTTTAAGATATCACTTATGTCCCTCCTCTCCCCTTTTCTTTAATAAAGGAGATATTTACCTTGAAGCTCATGATGAAGTTGTATTAAATGCTATAAGCAAATAACTATGACCTTGTTCTGAGACCCAATTAAACAAAGAAGGCACAGTTACACAGGAAGTAAGCACCGTGCGTGCAAAAAAGCATGGGATTAACAGGCAAGTTCTGATTTGACTTTGTCACGACCTCTCGGGGTCTAAATTTTAATTGCAACAGGTTATCCCTGAGACCCGATGCCACTTTAAACTGTACAGTTTTGAGCTGGTGCAAACTGGAGATGTAAACGCAAGACCCTGACAATGAGTCTTCTTTTCAGTGCCTTGGTTCCATTGATTGAAAAGCTGTTTATCCTTTAAAGTTTAGACTTACATTCAAAAGCTAGGTTATGGAATCCAAAAAATAAAATGATGGCTTGCTTCACCCCGGGCTTCCCTGTGGCTCAGATGGTAAAGCATATGCCTGTAATGCAGGAGACCCAGGTTTGATCCCTGGGTCAGGACTATCTCCTGGAGAAGGAAATGGCAACCCACTCTAGTACTCTTGCCTGAAAAACTCCATGGACTGTCGCCTGAGAAGCCTGGTATGCAACAGTCCATGGAGTCCCAAAGAGTCGGACAGAACTGAGCGACTTCACTTTGCTTCACCCCAGTGTTGTGTCAAATGTAATGTGCACACAGCTATATTTCCCCAATACTTTCAAGGCAGTTGTGCAATTCAGGGGCTTTCTATCTGACCTGGATGCTTTAGGGTACTAGCAGTATTAATTTCTTCATGTCAGTTTTGTAATTTGTGGTAAAAGAATGAAGTAAATTAACTGAAAAGAGAGGCAGGATGATAGAGGGGAAAGAGTTTTGGGTTCTAATGCCATGTCATCATTGTGAGCAAAGATCTCATGCTTGGGATTCTCCAGTTTGCCTGAATTAGACAATCAAAGTGCACAGTAGTGATAAATCCTGGGACTCAGAATGAGCATGAGAACACTGGAGAACATTTCTTCTGCGGGTGGTTCTACACTCACTGTTGTGTAGCAACAACACTATTACTGTCTGGCCAGAAATCTGGAAGCCTGAAGGACACATCTAGACTGGAACTGGGTAAAGAGAATGGATTTCCAGGTCATCAGAATTTAAAGCCCACATCATTTCAGTTCAATTGCTCAGTCGTGTCCAACTCTTTGTGATCCCATGGACTGAGGACATCAGGCTTCCCTGTCTGTCCATCACCTGCTCCCAGAGCTTGCTTAAACTCATGTCCATCGAGGTGGTGATGCCATCCAACCATCTCATACTCTATTATCCCCGTCTCCTCCCGCCTTCAATCTTTCCCAGCATCAGGGTCTTTTCCAGTGAGTCAGTTCTTCATATCATGTGGCCAAAGTACTGGAGTTTCAGCTTCAGCATTAGTCCTTCCAATGAATATTCAGGACTGATTTCCTTTAGGATTGACTGGTTGAATCTCCTTGCAGTTCAAGGAACTCTCAAGAATCTTCTCCAACACCACAGTTCAAAAGCATCATTGCTTTGGTGCTCAGCTTTCTTTATGGTCCAAATCTCACATCCATACATGACCACTGGAAAAACCATAGCTTTGATTAGACAGACCTTTGTTGGCAAAGTAATGTCTCTGCTTTTTAATATGCTGTCTAGGTTGGTCATAGCTTTTCTTCCAAGGAGCAAGTGCTTTTAATTTCATGGCTGCAGTCATCATCTGCAGTGATTTTGGAGCCCCCCAAAATAAAGTCTGTCACTCTTTCCACTGTTTCATCATCTATTTGCCATGAAATGATGGGACTGGATGCCATGATCTTAGTTTTCTGAATGTTGAGCTTTAAGCCAACTTTTTCACTCTCAACTTTCACTTTCATCAAGAGGTTCCTTAATTCTTCACTTTCTGCCATAAGGGTGGTGTCATCTGCATATCTCAGGGTATTGATTTTTATTGCTGCAATTTTAATTCCAGCTTGTGCTTCATCCAGTCTGGCATTTTGTATGATGTACTCTGCATATAAGTTAAATAAGCAAGGTGACAATATACAGCCTTGATGTACTCCTTTCCCAATTTGGAACCAGGCCATTGTTTCATGTCCAGTTCTAACTGTTGCTTCTTGACATACATATAGATTTCTCAGGAGGCAGGTAAGGTGGTATGGTATTTCCAAGTCTTTGAGAATTTTCCACAGTTTGTTGCTATCCACAAAATCAAAGGCTTTAGCATAGTCAATGGAATAAAAATAGATGTTTTTCTGGGCTTCTCTTGCTTTTTCATCCAATAGATATTGGCAATTTATTCTCTGGTTTCTCTGCCTTTTCTAAATCCAGCTTGAACATCTGAAAGTTCTCAGTTCAAGTACTGTTGAAGTCTAGCTTGCCCAACTAGAATTCCATTTGTCCGTTCTTTATGTTGCTGAGACCAAGCTCATGCTACTTACTGCATGACAGGCCAATAAATCAAGAGATGAGTCATTTGGGGAAAGAATGGTGACTTTGTTTGGAAAGCCAGCAGACCTAGAAGATGGTGGACTAGAGTCTTGAAGAACTGTGTTGCTTAGGTTTGGATGCTATTTTATTTTATAGAACAAAGTAGGAGAGGTGTCAGGAGGTAAGAGAGAAGGAGATGACACCCCGGTCCAGTACTCTTGCCTGGAAAATCCCATGGATGGAGGAGCCTGGTAGGCTGCAATCCATGGGGTGGTGAAGAGTCGGACACAGCTGAGCGACTTCACTTTCACTTTCATGCATTGGAGAAGGAAATGGCAACCCATTCCAGTGTTCTTGCCTGGAGAATCCCAGGGATGAGGGAGCCTGGTGGGCTGCCGTCTGTGGGATTGCACAGAGTCAGACACGACTGAAGTGACTTGGCAGCAGCAGCAGAAGGTAAAATTTAAAAAGGTGATAAATTTTTTCAAGTATTTTCTGATTTTGGTCATAATCCAAAGGGGACTGTTAATTTCTTCTTTCCTGCAGCCATTTATAAGTGGTCAGGATGTTTCCAGTGAGCTTAAACAGAGGTATTTTAGCCCAGCATTCAGACATGGGAGCCAGGGTTCCCAAAGATGGGCTGTCATGTATACTCTGCATGTGTGCATGCTCTGGTGTGTCTGATTCTTTGCAACCCCATGGACTACAGCCCACCAGGCTCCTTTGTCCATGGGAGTTTCTAGGCAAGAATACTGGAGTGGGTTACCACTTTCTTTTCCAGGAGATCTTCCTTACCCAAGGATAGAACCCAAGTCTCCTGCACGTCCTGCTTTGGCAGGTGGAGTCTTCACCATTGAGCCACCTGGGAAGCCCTATGTATACTTCAAGTTACAGGTAACATCCCTTTAGTGATTAACTTATAGCAAAAGCACTCAAATAGAAAGGTTAAAGTAAAAGAAGCAGATCCAGTATGGAGTCACATGTGTTCTTCCCTAGTACACTTAGTGAAAGAAAGTGAAGTTGCTCAGTTGTGTCCAACTCTTTGCAACCCCATGGACTGTAACCTACCAGGCTCCCCTGTCCTTGGGATTCTCCAGGCAAGGGTATTGGAGTGGGTTGCCATTTCCTTCTCCAGGAGATCTTCCCAATCCAGGGATCAAACCCAGGTCTCCTCCATTGCAGGCAGATTTGTTACCATCTGAGGCACCAGGGAAGCCACAATACACTTAGCGGAAAATAAAAAAGTGTAGAAGAAAAAGTAGGGTCTAAATTTAAAAGTGAAGCTATGGCATGCAAGGTGAGGATGCCTTACCACCCTCAGGAGCTCCTGCCTCCACTCGTGTGCCCGTTTTCGAGGAATTGCTTTGCTGGCAGCCAGAACCTTTAGTCTGCACTCGCTCTTCCCAGTGGAAGGGTGTGCCTTTCACTTCGGGATGCCTGTGCTCTTCTCCAGCTGGAAGCCTGTCCACATTCGGCTTACTTTGCAAATGTTTTCTAAATGTGAAGCAATAACTTTGACACAACACAATTCACCCAAAGGAACGCAGCCAAGGGCCACAATGGAGAAGTATCTAGAAACCACCCTACATGAAGAACTGTTGAAGAACGCGTAATCATTAGGCTGAAATAGAAAATGATCATTGCCAGCAATTTTTTTACAAAGTTGTATTGAACAGGATGGCGCAAATATTTCCTGTAGGATTCTAGTAATTAATGGTAAGTTAGAATAGATATAATTCATTTAGTATTTCCAGTTTTATTGAGATATAATTGACATATAGCACTATATAAATTTCAGGTGTACTGCATAATGATTTTGACTTAAGTTTGTCATGAAACAATTATCACAATAAGTTTAGTGAACATCCATCATCTTCTATAGGTACAAAATTAAAGAAATAGGAAAAACATGTTTTTCATGTGACAGAACTTTTAGAATTTACTCTCAACAATTTTTACATATAACATATAGCAGTATTAACTATATTAATCATCCTTCTGGGGCCTGTTATACAATTTTTGTACTTCCATTGGCTCAGTGGGTAAAAGAATCCACCTGCAATGCAAGAGATGCAGGAGACAGGGGTTCCGTTCCCAGGTTGGGAAGCTCCCTCGGGGCTTGGCAACCTACTCCAGTATTCTTTCCTGGAGAATCCCATGGACAGAGAGTTCTGGCAGACTACAGTCCATGGGGTCACAGAGTCAGAAATGACCGAAGCGATAGCACAGGAGCACACATGTTACACCAATGGTACTAATTTATCTTATAACTGTTGCTTTGTATCTTTTGACTGTCTTCATCTAATGCCCTCTCCTCCCAACACCCCGCCTCCTGGTAACCACAAATCTGTTCTCTTTTTCTATGAATTTGTTTGCTTGTTTGTTTGACTTTGAAGTGTAATTTACCTACAACACTACATTAGTTCCTGTTACATAACATGGTGTGGAATAGACATAAAGCTCTTTCAAACTCTAAAGTTTCATTCTTTCTATTCCTAAATTCTAAATCTATCTTCTCTAGTATTTTAATAAGAAACAAGAAAATCCTGATTGCACAAACAGCACATATGAAAGAGATAAAGCTAAATTATTGTCCCTATCAAAATCCCAGGAGTGGAGATGCCATATTAAGACAGAGTGAGGAAATCTTTAACAAACGGACTATTTGCAAAGGTTTGGGAAGTGTTAAGCAGAATCTACAAAAGGTAGTAGAGTAACTTGGGGCTATGTGACCAACCTAGACCTGGAGAAACCCTAAGGTCAGCTCTAATCATAAGAAACCACCACCACCCACCACCCACCTGGTGAGAGGGAGGTGGTCTTTAGTAGTGAGATATTGCCAACCCACCCTGATCACATGGGCAGTTAGGAGGGGAGGGGTGAGGCTAATTAATACACCAACGTTGTTCTCCTGTGCTCTACTCTTGCCCTGATGCCTCTCATGGGATAAATCTAACTTTGAAGCAAAGGAGCTTATCAATGTGATCAGTAGGGTGGATAAGGGTGGAAAGTGGGTGCGAAGGGTCAAGTTGGAAATATACTGCATAGCAGTAGTATGGAAGAACAGACACTTTGTCAGCCAGTGATGTTTACTTAGAAGTGGGAAACAGCATGGATACATGTGATTCTAAAGGTAAACCTCTGAAGTGGAGGAAGCACAGTGTCAAATATGAGGAACACAACAGATTAAAAAGAACATTGCAGAAATTCTCATCAAGTTTTAGGGTTTGGAGGATAAAAAATGTTTTTTATGTTTTGTTGATAAGTAAGAGCTGTGGAGAATCTCTTCTTAAAATGCATAAAGTTTGAGACCCACTCCCGGTTTTCTGAATAAGAATCTCTAAGGAAGATATCTTAGAATCTGTATTTTGCATGAGTCCCCAATCATTCTTTTTTTTAAAAACACCTTTATTTTATTTTTATTTTTCACCATGGAGGATCTTAATTCCCAGTGATTAAACCCATGCCTCCTGCAGCAGGAGTGCAGAGTCTTAAGCACTGGACCACCAGGGAAGTCCCTCCCCAATGGTTCCTATATGTGTACCAGTTTGCACCCTGATGTGATCCAAGACTACATTTTAAACATTAGGAATCAGCTAATGCTGAACATGTTGCCACTCAGTGCCTGATTTAAGTGGTTCTCTATGTTAGTCACTCAGTAGTCTGACACTTTGCGACCCCATGATTGTATGTAGTCCGCCAGGCTGCACGGTCCATAGAATTCTCCAAGAATACTGGAGTGGGGAGCCATTCCCTTCTTCAGAGAATTTTCCCAACCCAGGGAATCAAACCTGTGTCTCCCACATTGCAGGCAGATTCTTTACTGTCTGAGCCACCAGCTGCTGCGGTTGCTGCTGCTAAGTCGCTTCAGTCGTGTCCGACTCTGTGCGACCCCATAAGACGGCAGCCCACCAGGCTCCACCGTCCTGGGATTCTCCAGGCAAGAACACTGGAGTGGGTTGCCATTTTCTTCTGAAAATGCCATTGCCTTAGTAACACACGTAATGCGTGAGAATAGCATGAGATCTGACTCAGACTGTTGTGTTGACTAATAGAATAGACAATGCCTCCCTCCTCCACACCTAACCCGGTTAAGTGCTTCTCCAGTTGCAGAGAATGTCAGAGTTCGGAATCTAAGTGCTGGACAAATTCCAAAAAGCTAGAGCCAAACCGGCTCCATTATTCCTAGGGCTGACCTCCTGCCGGGGCCTTGCGTGGCCTTCTCCCTCTGGAGGCTCTGTCACTCCCTCTCCTTGTCTGCCTCCTCTGACAGGAGTAGGTGGATCAGGGACATAAAGAGTTTTTCTGGACAGGTGGTGGCAGTGAACCTCACTTATCCTCCACCTCTTTCCTGTTTGTTGGTATCCTTGGGAAGAAGCTGGGGGTGATGGGGCTGGTGAGGTAGGCACCAACCCCCATTCCCGAGTTCCAAGCATCACAAGTTAGAGCAGAAAATAGTATCTAAGGAGAAAAAATGCCCTTCTGGTATGCATGCCTGAGGCAAATAGATACAGCTGCTATTAGACAATTGCTATGATGCTGTTCACCTTGATTGTGAAAAAAAAAAAAAAATCCAGAAGCACTGTAAACTGAGGAAAGGAGAGCATTTTCCCAACAACTAGAGATGTGAAGGGAAAAGATAAACAGACAAGAATAATCAGTAAGCCCAATATTTAGTGCAAGAGGGAAAATGATCACACAAGACTGAACAACATCAAAACCAGTATTATGAGAACTAAGAAAATATGACACTGAATTATTTAAAAGAGAGAAACAGAGGAGGGCTTATGTTTTATAGATGACTAGAGGGGAAGGGTTACAGGCCCCCAAAATAGCATGCTTGTGTAAACTCACTTGTGCTTTTTGCAACTGGAAATGAGCAGCTTGATTTCTAACATCACTATGGCGGAGTCAGACTGCTGAAAACTGAAATTTACAAGTGAGACTCCTGGGGAAGATTCTCCACAGCGTCACACCGTCTCCTTGGGGAAAAACAGCCAGGAGGCCAGGGTTCTGCCTGGCTGTGCTGCACAGAGCCTGCTAAGTAATCAGGAATTCACTTGTCTTCTTTGGGCTCAGTGTGTGAGAAGCAAGGATATTGCTTTAAATAATTAGCAAGCATAAAATGCTAAAAACCAAGTAATAAATCTAGACATATTTCAAACATGAACAAACCGTTTCTCTTTATGGCCAGAAGTCCTAAGGCACTGAGCTTGTTTCCAGCTTTTTACATTGAATGGTTAACAACCTTCGTGTTTCACCAAGGTCCCCTAAACTAAATCGTATGTAGTGCTGCCACCTGCTGTCATGAATGAGCACTTCATGAAGATCTTATCTAACAGACTTTTTGAATCTATGGGGCTGATTCTGAATTTGTTCCTTTCTATTGACCAGTTTGAACTGTTATGCTACTTGGCTATTCATATTTGAAGTGTGGTGAAATGAAGTCGCTCAGTTGTGCCCATTTGCGATCCCATGGGCTGTAGCCTACCAGGCTCCTCCGTCCATGGGATTTTCCAGGCAAGAGTACTGGAGTGGGTTGCTATTTCCTTCTCCAGATCTTCCCCACCCCAGGACTGAACCCGGGTCTCCCGCATTGTAGGCAGACACTTTACTGTCTGAGCCACCAGGGAAGTATACAAGTGAACATAAACATTGAAAGAGAATACAAGTTAACATAAATTCAACATAAGTCTCATTTCCACTCACTGCCCTATGTCCATATCCAATGTGACTGTTATCTTTAAGGAAAGGAGAATTTATGGCTGAGTGATATTCCGTTGTACATATGTACCATCTTTACCCATATGAGTTATTATAAAACATTGACTATATAATATATTAATATTTCATTGTGTATTATATTTATATTATATACATTATATATTAATATGCATCAAATTTTTACCCTTAGTATTAGAAAATATTGACTAT
>SJYC01053514.1:0-12036 GCA_006408675.1 Madoqua kirkii | reverse complement strand
CAATTTTTACTTTTATAAGTTATTACAAAATGTTGACTATATAATAATTAATTAACATATATATACTATACTATATTGGGCTTTCCGGGTGACACTAATGATAAAGAACCCACCTGCCAATGCAGGAGACATAAGAGACATGGGTTCAGTACCTGGATCAGGAATATCCCCTGGAGGAGGGCATAGCAACCCACTCCAGTATTCTTGCCTGAAGAATCCCGTGCACAGAGGAGCCTGGAAGGCTACAGTCCATGGAGTCTCACAGAGTCGGACATGACTGAAGTGACTTAATACCCACATACAATATATTATACTAATCCTATTATATTAATATATAATGTATACACATATACACATTATATTACTATATACTCAGTAATTAATCTATTACTATATATTCAATATTTTTAAAGAACTTAGATGTGTATAAGAGACAGATGTCAGAGTTCGGAATCTAAGTGCTGGACAAATTCCAAAAAGCTAGAGCCAAACCGGCTCCATTATTCCTAGGGCTGACCTCCTGCCGGGGCCTTGCGTGGCCTTCTCCCTCTGGAGGCTCTGTCACTCCCTCTCCTTGTCTGCCTCCTCTGACAGGAGTAGGTGGATCAGGGACATAAAGAGACTAATCCTATTATATTAATATATAATGTATACACATATACACATTATATTACTATATACTCAGTAATTAATCTATTACTATATATTCAATATTTTTAAAGAACTTTTAAGGGTAGAAATTTCAAAAAAGAATATGTATATATAAGAATCAATGTGCTATACATTTGAAACTAATGTCATACTGTAAATCAACTGTACCTTGGTAAATAAGTAAATAATAATAGAAAAGGAAAAAAGAGAAAGAGAATTTGGACACAGACACAGACATACCGAGGGAAGATGGCCATATGACAGTACGAGACAGGAGATGTGCTCTGACAGCTAAGAAACACCTGTGCTCTCAGAAGCTGGGTGAGGCAGGGAGAGACGCTTCCTTAGAGACCTGAGGCTGATGCAGAAGTGAAGCTGTAGTAGGTTTGGCTGATAAAGCACCTGTCAGGCATCTCAGAAATAGCCGGGTGACTTGGGGAATGGGCAGCAGACTCAGCTTCCTTCAGTGATGGTGAGGTCCACACTAGAGAATCTGGTTTTGTGATTGTTTTTTGGCCATGCTGCCTGGCTGGCAGGATCTTAGTTCCCCGACCAAGAACTGAGCGTGCTCCCTCAGCAGTGAAAGTGCTGAGTCCTAACCACTGGACCACCAGGAAATTCCCTAGGATTATTATTTTGAAACCACCTTTACACTCAAGCTGTTACAACTTGTGTGTGTGTTTGTGTGTATGTGTTGCTCAATTGAGTCTCTTTGTGACCCCCATGGATTGTAGACAGCCAGGACTCTCTGTCCGTGGGATTCTCCAGGCAAGAATACAGAGTGAGTTGCCATTTCCTTCTCTAAGGCATCTTTCCAATCCAGGGAATGAACCTGTGTCTTCAGGATCTGCAGGTGGGTTCTTTACCATGGAACCACCAAGAAAGCACAACAATGCAATTCACAAGAAGTTGGAGAGCATTTATTTATCATAAATACTTGAAAGTTAGGAAAAGTAAGCCTGGTCTGCGGGTGGTGTTGATGGCTACAATGAATTTTCCTCAAAATATTTCTTAGTTCTTTATGGTGTGTAGTTCCTACCAGCAAGACTGAGAGCTATAAAGCAAAACAAAGGCAGAATCTACATAGTCCTGGACTTACACTGCCATCTTGTGGATGTTTAGATTTGCAATCTAGTGCTGACAAAAACAAATTCGTAAACAAATGTACACATTCATTCTTAAAGTATATGAAAACTATTGGAAGAGATTTGATTATTCACTGAAGGCCCTCATGTTGCAGAAGAAAAGCTTGAGGCCCAGAGGATGAAATGACTTTGTGATATTTTCATTTGGTCAATCTGACGGGCAATTTTGATAGATCAACTATGCACTCTCAGCTCAGTAATGAAGACTGAGTAAGTCCCAAGTTGGACAGATATGAGATTTGGGGTGAGATTAAAGAATTGGACATGGAACAGACTGGTTCCAAATAGGAAAAGGAGTACGTCAAGGCTGTATATTGTCACCCTGCTTAGTTAACTTACATGCAGAGTACATCACGAGAAACGCTGGGTTGGATGAAGCACAGGCTAGAATCAAGATTGCTGGGAGAAATGTTGATAACTTCAGATATGCAGATGACACCATCCTTATGGCAGAAAGTGAAGAGGAACTAAAGAGCCTCTTGATGAAAGTGAAAGAGGAGAGTGCAACAGTTGGCTTAAAGTTCAACATTCAGAAAACAAAGATCATAGCATCTGGTCCCGTCACTTCATGGAAAATAGATGGGGAAACAGTGGCTGACTTTATTTTTTGGGGTTCCAAAATCACTGCAGATGGTTATTGCAGCCATGGAATTAAAAGACACTTGCTCCTTGGAAGGAAAGTTATGACCAACCTAGACAGCGTATTAAAAAGCAGAGACCTTACTTTGCCAACAAAGGTCCATTTAGTCAAAGCTATAGTTTTTTTCAGTAGTCATGTATGGCTGTGAGAGTTGGACTATAAAGAAAACTGAGTGCTGAAGAATTGATGCATTTGAACTGTGGTGTTGGAGAAGACTCTTGAGAGTCCCTTGGACTGCAAGGAGATCCAACCAGTCCATCCTAAAGGAGGTTGGTCCTGGGTGTTCATTGGAAGGTTCAATTGGGTGTTCAATTGGAGTTGAAGCTGAAACTCCAATACTTTGGCCACCTGATGAGAAGAGCTGACACATTTGAAAAGACCCTGATGCTGGGAAAGATTGAGGGCAGGAGGAGAAGGGGACGACAGAGGATGAAATGATTGGATGGCATCACCAACTCTATAGACAAGAGTTTGGATAGGCTCTGGGAGTTGGTGATGGACAGGGAGGCCTGGCCTGCTGCAATTCATGGGGTTGCAGAGTCGGACACAACTGAGTGATTGAGCAGAACTAAAAATAGGATGAAGTTCAAGAATGGGAATGAGGCTGGGGGATAATTCTTAATATATTATATTATCACAATCTTAGTGTTATAAAACAGTATAAAAACATGTTTTGTAAAGCTAAAGAGCTTATTCCAACAGCAAAGTACTCATTATACGCTTTCACTTCTCTGCTTCTTAGAGGCGACTCTTTCTACGCTTATGTTTCTATTTTTTATCTTGTAGTTACCACAGCTTTAAGCAATAGGCTTATATCTTTATCTAATTACCATTTATAGACTCCTTGCTATACAAGATGAAATATTGCCTTATACCGTTGACTACTTGCCCCATATCTTCTTATCCCCTAAATTCAATCCTTACCAGAGCTTCTTGTCTTACTGGACCACTCTGGACTCTTTATCTTCCACCCTCATAGCATTACTGTGTCATCTCAGACATCCTCCTTTTTTTAGATCACACTTGTGTTTTCCTTTCTAGAAATGTTTGTGATTATCTTTTATCCTTGGTGATCTAAAAATGACAAAGATTTTTCACACATCCCTCTAGCTATCAGGGAATCCTTCTCTGTTGAAAAGTTCTGTCTTTCCAAGTTTGAGGATTCTTTTTATTAAAACTGTCTTTGATAATATCCTCTCCACCATTTTCTCTGTCTCCTTTTCTCTGGAATTCTAAATCAAAAGATGGGTTCTCTTTTTTCTCTTGTATTATATTTCTTTTTCTTTATCATTTTGCTTCCATTTCTTGACATTTCTCTTTGTTTATTTTTCTACTATTTACTGGGTTTGTTGGCAATTCTATTTTTAACCTCTTTACTGTCCTTTGCTTGCTCCTTTTTCTTTGCATGGATTCATGAATAAAAAGTCTTTTTGAATATCTTGAATTCTCATTTTCTCCTTGTGATTTCATTTTTGCTTTTCTCTTCTCTTTTTGGTGTTCTCGTGTCTGGCTATCTTTGATTATCTTTATATTTAAGAATGAGAGATGGCATCTGGTACAGGCATCTCCTCTGCTAAATTGATTTCCAATTGCTTTCCTGATAGGCTGCTCCATGGAGTGGAGATTCTGAGATGGAGTTGTTTACACAGATGGGAGCTTGTGAAACGGCAGGCTTAGCTGTAAAATGAAATGATGTGGGGATGGCTGTCAGGTGGGGTCCCTTCAAAGGTAAGAGTGAGAAAACTTTACTGTAGGCGCCAGCTAGAAGCCTCAGCTCCCAGATGAAGGAGATGTAGAGACGAGAAATGAACTGTCTTACTTCTTTTTGTTTATATGTTCAATAAATCCATCTTTTTCTAGGACTCAGACCAACCTTTCCTCTTGAGTCCAGAGCCCCACTGAGATTCTAGTTGGCAGATTATGGCACCCCCATGCCCATAATGACCCCCTTATGGAACATTCCAGGCTTTGACTTCCTTTAGTGTGGTCCATCAATATACTCCCATCTGTTTTCTGTCTTCCAGGAGCTTATTGAAACCTCTCATCTACTGGTTATTTTCGTTCCTTATCCCTGCTGTTTTCTGGATTGTGTGTGTGTGTGTGTGTGTGTGTGTGTGTGTGTGTGTGTGTGTGTTGGAACTATTTCAGTGTGTTCTGGAAGGTACAGCATATAAATACAGTTACCCAGTCCAGCAACTTGAACAGTTTGTTAGAATCCTTTTGATGTTAAATTGTTGTATTTTATTAGTGCTAGTGTGGCTTTCTGATTCTCAATAAAATATTCTGCCTCTCATTTGTGTCTTTGTGTTTTTAGGATGCTGGTTTCATGATATGGAAGTTGTTTCATATCTACTTTTTAGAGTAGGAATTCACAAAGGAACTTGGAGGCAGCTTCTGTCTCTTCCAGACTGAGGACCTTCATGTACTCTAGAACAAGATGCGCCCTTTGGCACAGAGAAAACATAGCATATTATTCTTGCCTTCTGGGAGTTTAGATACAGCAGGGACACAATTATTCAAGCAAAAGAGAAATCAATAAAAGACATTACATCAGGAAATACTAAATTGTATAAAACAGGCTGATTGCCCTTTGAGCTTTTTTTAGCAGGATGAGAACCATGAGGCCTGGAGATTGCATGGATGACTCCTTAGGGGAGCTAGAATCTGAGCTGGCTGAAGAGGAGACTGAGATCAGACAGAAGATGGGTGGGTGAGAATGATCAAGGTACTCTCAGAGGTCCATTGAGGCCCATGAGGCCTAGATGGAGGCCAGCCTTTTATTGTCTGATGAATGAGACGAAACCTAGTCAAATGTGTGGAATCATGTCTTCAGTTAGTAAACATTAATTGAGCATCTTCTATGTGCAAAGTACTATGTCAGGCACTGGATGAATAAAACAAGAAAAAGTATGTGAGAAAGCAATCTTTTTCCCTCATTGAAAGTGAAGGTGAAAGTGTTAGTCTTTCAGTCATGTCCAGCTCTTTGCAACCTTGTGGTATATAGCCTGCCAGGCTCCTCTGTCCATGGGATTCTCCAGACAAGAATACTGGAGTAGGTTGCCATTCCCTTCTCCGGGGGATCTTCCAGACACAGGGATCAAACCCCGGTCTCTTTCATTGCCAGCTCACTCTTTACCATCTGAGCCACTTTCAAACGGCTCTCACCTTCAAATTGTCCCGGTTAGATTACATAAATAAACACAGCTGATGGAAACATGAAAATATACATAAAGATGACTCCCATTTCAGGTCACTCAGTTTCCTCACTTGTAAAATCAGGTGATAGAATCTCTAAGTCTCCTTTTAAAGATTATTCAATAAGTTGTTGGCCTATTTCATTTTTAACCAAGAAGCTTTCAAGCTGCTGGAAATGAATGTCAAGGACAGACAGAGTTGAATTAATCAATATTCACTAGTTTTTCAATGATAAATATTAATGGTAGCAATATGATTAATCTTTTAACTACTGTAATTGGTTTTATAACATTGTAGTAGGGTACTTCCCTGGTGACTCAGATGGTAAAGAATCTGCCTACAGTGTGGAGATCTGGGTTCAGTCTCTGGGTTTGGAAGATCCTCTGGAGAAGGGAGTGGCTACTCACTCCAGTATTCCTGCCTGGAGAATTCCACAGGCAGAGGAGCCTGATGAGCTACAGTCCATGAGATCACAAAGAGCTGGACATGACCAAGTGACTAACACACAGTAGGGTAAAAAGCACTTCTTATAAGAGTTTTATTGTGAAAATACAGAAGAACTACACTTTGGGGCAGGGCTAAACTTATTATTAGTCAATAAAACTGGTGCAAAGGCCACTGGGGAAAAGGGAAAGGAGAGAAATTGTACCCAGAAGTTTAGGAACATTTTCAACACGAAAATGAGCTTAACAAGAGGCTTGAGTGTCTCATTTCAGAAAAATGGAGTAATAAATTTCTAAGTCTACTTTTTTTTTTTTTCATTTTTTTCAGCAAGGTAGGTTCATTCTTAGTGTGTGTAGGAAGGAAATTGTCTAAAGACTGTAGAGAAAATTCAGGAACAACACACCTTGGCTTCTAACTTTTTTCCCACTCTTTCAAATCCTTCTATCTAAATACATTTACATTCCCTAGTCCCACAGTGTGCTCACCAAGACTATATTCCAGAATTGTAAAACTTTAATGCTTGCAATTTATTAATTAATATTGTTTCCAGTTGCAAGTAATAGGGCATTTATTTAATTTTTAACCTTCACTTTTTATAATCATAAAAAAGTAGAGTGAACATATGTAGATTCTAGTGACAGTTTAGGTGCTCAGAGATGTCCTGGACTGGATTTTCATGTCTTTTCTCTCATGACTTCAAGATGGCTGCTTCAGTGCCAGCCATCACATCCATGTTTAAGACAGGATGAAGAAAATATGGAAAAGATCCAAAAATAGCCAGAGAATAAAACACTTACACCTATCCTCTCCCCAGTGGACTTCCGTTTATGGATCAGAGCTACATTACGTGGTTACCTCTAAGCAAAGTGGACTATGAAGCTTTTCAGCTGCCATACAAAGAGGGGTTGAAGGGGTTGGGAATAGCTTTGGGGCACAGTCATTAACGTCTGACCCATTTTCCCATAAATCAGCAGCATATTTTAAACAAATAAATGCCTAAGCTTATGGATTTTTCCCTACAAGGATTTGCCAAGATAGTTTATGGATTGATATTCATCTACTTATCTGTTCAACAAATATTTATATTAAGTCTTACTCTGAGCCAAGTGCTATCACAATGATAAGTAAGTGGCACAGTCTGTTCCCTCAGGGACCTTCCAGTGGAGATTGATAAATTGGAGCAAAAGGAGAATACCTAAATCAGCTTGAAGTTGGAAGGATATGGGCAGAAATATACCATGTGCCAGGCGTTGCCTTATGTATGGAAAATACAAAGTCCAAAGAAATCTCAGTCCAGTGGAAAGGGAAAGATAAGTGGAATAAGGGATCTGATAGAGGTCTTGTTGCCCGAGTTTTTCCATTATGAGGTCTGCAAGCCCAGGGAATCATTGCTTTTTGTATCCATTTTAAGACAGGAGTCTCTTAGTTGTTTCTTAACATCTGATAGACCTCAAAGTTCAGGGCCTCAGAAACAATATTCTCTTGAAACCATGTAACTCATATTGGGGTTAAACCTACAGTCTTTTAACTGAGATCACATACCTGGTCTCAGGATTTAATGAAGGTCAGGTTCTTGATGTCTCATCACAGAAAGAATTCAGTGAGAGACAAAACGATAGGTAAGAAGTGGACTTTAGTGAGAAACACACTCCACAGACAGAGTGTAGGTCATCTCAGAAGGTGAGCGCAGCCCCAGGGTATGTTGTCAGTTTTTATAAGAGTGGTAATTTCACACCCCTGGGATGAGATGGGTGAGACAGTTGGATGGCATCACCGACTCAATGGACATGAGTTTGAGTCTGAGTACACTTGAGGAGCTGGTGATGGACAGGGAGTTCTGGTGTGCTGCTGTCCATGGGGTCGCAAAGAGTTGACACAACTGAGCGAATGAACTGAACTGAACTGAATTTCACAGGCTAATGAGTAGGATGGTATTCCAGCTATTTTGAGGGAGGGGTGGAGATTTCCGGGAACTGGGCCACTGCCTACTTTTTGACCTTTATAGTCAGCTTTGGAACTGTCTGTCATGGAGCCTGCGAGGCTGTGATTTAGCTTGCTGATGTGTTACAGTGAGCATATACTGAGGCTCAAGGTCTAATGGAAGATCACTCATCTGTCAACTTGGACCTGTTTGGTACTAATCAGTTTTCGTCATGCATGTCCTACGCTTATTTCATTCTCTTAAAGGTTGTGCCCTGCCCCCTTTCCTCCTGTTTCACTTTCTGCTCTCTACAGGCTTTCCTTAGTTAGGTTTTCTGGTATACACACACACCCCCTCTTCCTTTATTCTCTAGATTTATACAACTGAAGATCCTATATCTTCTTTCTTCAGTCCATCTTTTCTTTCACTTCTATATCTTCTTTTCTCTCAACAGTCACCTTAAATTCATGAAGAAGTTTCATAACTCCTTTGCTTAAAGTGTTCACCTAGATCTGACATTCAATCAATATGACCATGTGAGTTCTCCAGATATTGGTATTTTCACAACATAGGCAAGTAACTACCACCCTGAGCCCCCTAAGTTTTCCCTGTACTCCTACACCCTAGCCTCCTCTCACAATCAGAAACCAAGAGGTTAATACCTAACATTGCCTTTAGAACTTGCCCTTAGATATTGATATTTTCACAACATAGGCAAGTAACTACCACCCTGAGCCCCCTAAGTTTTCCCTCTACCCCTACACCCCTAACCTCTTCTCCTCACAATCAGAAACCAAGAAGTTAATACCTAACATTGCTCTATTGTCCATGCCTTACTGGTTATTAAGTATTGTTAATAAATCTTCTGAGCTGTTCAGTAGAATACAGAGTCTGAAAAGCTCAAATACCTCCAGGGCCAGTAGGTGACAGAACTGGGTAAAGCTGACTGAGCAGAACCAGAGACTGTGTTACATTTTAGATGACATTTACAAGCTGTAGCCACTAGGAATTTGGAGTAAGCTACAAATAGATGATCTGTCACTGAAGCTTTAAAAGAAGCATCAGTCCCTGAAACATCTTCTCTAGGTTTTAATTTCTCCTACAAAATCTGCACCTGCAGCTCATCAGAAAAACTCTCTGAGATGGATTATTTCAGACACCTGTGGAATATGTCTGGGACACCAGAACATCCTCAAAGAAAGTATCCTGCAGCCCACCCAACTCAGTGAGCTGGCCTTGAGCTGATGTGTCTGTATTAAGGCTCTTCCCGGAAAGCAATAAATCTTAGTTGTTCTTTTATCAGGTATATTTTGTCAATCGGGCTACTTATCCCAAGCCACTGACAGGTGAAACAATGGCTTATGGCAAAGAGAAAGTTAATGTAAAATGTCAGTTCAGGTAAACTGTACCAATGAGTTATTTTTGTAAAATTTTCGTACATCACATTAGAGAAAGGATGTGGATTGAATACACCATTTCCCCCATGGACCTAACACTACTGGCCATTAGCAGCTATTGATGACTCAAAATTCTCTTCTATTTAATTTTAGTGTCATATTGGTCTTTGGAACTTCAGGTTTCACATTTCCTCCATAATCAGCTTTCCATTGGAAGATGAGGGCTTCCTATACTGTTTTGCTAAAATTATGTAATTTGGGGTATTTTGCTTACTAAATATTGATAGAACATTTATTATATGTTTGATGCATGCATGCTAAGCCACTTCAGTCATGTCTGATTCTGTGTGACCCTATGGACTGTAGCCCCCCAGGCTCCTCTGTCCATGGGGATTCTCCAGGCAAGAATACTGAAGTGGGTTTCCATGCCCTCCTCCAGGGATCTTCCTGACCCAGGGATAGAACTCTAGCTTCTTACGTTTCCTGCATGGGCAGGCAGGTTATTTACCACTAGCACCACCTGGGAAGCCCATATATTTATGGGCTGGTTTCAAAAAGGAAAAGGAGTACGTCAAGGCTGTATATTGTCACCCTGCTTATTTAATTTATATGCAGAGTACATCATGAGAAACGCTGGGCTGGAAGAAACACAAGCTGGAATCAAGACTGCCAGGAGAAATATCAATATCCTCAGATATGCAGATGACACCATCCTTATGGCAGAAAGTGAAGAGGAGCTAAAAAGCCTCTTGATGAAAGTGAGAGAGGAGAGTGAAAAATTGGCTTAAAGCTCAACATTCAGATAACAAAGATCACGACATCCAGTCCCATCACTTTATGGGAAATAGATGGGGAAACAGTGGAAACAGTGTCAGATTTTATTTTGGGGGGGCTCCAAAATCACTGCAGATGGTGACTGCAGCCATGAAATTAGAAGATGCTTACTCCTTGGAAGAAAAATTATGACCAACCTAGATAGTATACTCAAAAGCAGAGACATTACTTTGCCGACTAAGGTCCATCTAATCAAGGCTGTGGTTTTTCCTGTGGTCATGTATGGATGTGAGAGTTGGACTGTGAAGAAGGCTGAGCGCTGAAGAATTGATGCGTTTGAACTGTGGTGTTGGAGAAGACTCTTGAGAGTCCCTTGGACTGCAAGGAGATCCAACCAGTCCATTCTGAAGGAGATCAGCCCTGGGATTTCTTTGGAAGGAATGATGCTAAAGCTGAAACTCCAGTACTTTGGCCACCTCATGTGAAGAGTTGACTCATTGGAAAAGACTCTGTTGCTGGGAGAGGTTGGGGGCAGGAGGAGAAGGGGACGACCAAGGATGAGATGGTTGGATGGCATCACTGACTCAGTGCATATGGGTTTGTGTGAACTCTGAAAGATGGTGATGAACAGGGAGGCCTAATGTGCTGCAATTCATGGGGTCACAAAGAGTTGGACATGACTGAATGACTGAACTGAAGACTTTAAGCAGAAATTCCACACTTATACACCGTAGAGAAAATCTCATGCATTAATTACCAAAAGACACTTAAGAATGCTACTACAGTAATATTTAGAATGAAGTAAAGTGAAGTGAAGTGAATTAGTTCAGTCGTGTCCGACTCTTTGCAACCCCATGGACTGTAGCCTACCAGGCTCCTCTGTCCATGGGATTTTCCAGGCAGTTGTCCTTGAGTGGCTTGCCATTTCCTTCTCCAGGGGATCTTCCCAACCCAGGGATCAAACCTGGGTCTCCCACATTGTAGAAAGATGCTTTACCATCTGAGCCAAAATTATAAAAACTCAATGTCCATCAACAAAAATATGGATTTTAAAGTTGAGTTTATATATACAAAAAATGTTAGATGATAGTCAAAATAGGTAAAGTAGTTATGTATATAGACAGAGAAGTCTCAAAGACATAAAAATGAGTTTCCCATAAACAAGCAACATACGGCTATATAAGCAAAATAATAAATAGGGTTTTTTGGTTTTGTTTTGTTTTTACATTTTCCCTGTACCTTTTGAAAGAATTTTGTTGGGTATAGAATTTTGAATTGACAGTTTTTTTCAAAGATGCTTTACCATCTGAGCCAAAATTATAAAAACTCAATGTCCATCAACAAAAATATGGATTTTAAAGTTGAGTTTATATATACAAAAAATGTTAGATGATAGTCAAAATAGGTAAAGTAGTTATGTATATAGACAGAGAAGTCTCAAAGACATAAAAATGAGTTTCCCATAAACAAGCAACATACGGCTATATAAGCAAAATAATAAATAGGGTTTTTTGGTTTTGTTTTGTTTTTACATTTTCCCTGTACCTTTTGAAAGAATTTTGTTGGGTATAGAATTTTGAATTGACAGTTTTTTTCATGTTGGTACTTTAAATATCAATTTATTGTCATTGGGTTTGCATAATTTCTAAGGAGATTTCAGCTCTATTTATTTTCATTTTCTGACTGCTTGCAAAATGTTCCTTTTATCTTTTTTCCTTAAAACAATTTGAAAATGTAAATATTGAATGTGAATATTATATATGTGTGTATATTTTCTTATTTATCTTGCTTGGGTTTCTCTGAGCTTCTTGGTTCTGTTTTAATACCTTTCATTATTGTTGAATATTTATCAGCTACTATTTCTCAAAC
>SJYC01053512.1:0-13086 GCA_006408675.1 Madoqua kirkii | reverse complement strand
ATAGTATACTTTTGAAGAAAGAGTATTGAGGATAAATATGAGAAAGGAATACAGAAATATCAATATATAATACATGTATTGTTTCCCAAGCTAGTTAATCATTACAAGAACATTTTCTATTACTATTTTTATGTTTATTTTATGTGATTATTACACACACATAGTTTATGTTTAATAAAATAAAAATCCTTAACTTGGCTTGAAATTTTAATCCAATTAGTTTTATTTTTCCTTTCTGCAATGATAGCCACCCATTATGCACAGACACAATTCTTCTTTATCAAGACCACTCAGATTTTTGTAATGTGACAATTAGTAGAATGTAAGTTTAAAAAATATTTTAATCATATGCAAGAAGAATTATTTCTCTACAAATACTTATGATTGTATTAAACTGAGTTCTATTAATTGGGTAGGAGTCATAATCACCACACACATGCAAAAAGGGAATCTGTGACTAGTTGAAAGTACCATCTGGAATACAAAAACTAGACCAATCTAAAGGATATATATATTTGAAGAAGAATGGCCTCTAAAATCAGCCTTAGCCAGGTTAGACTCTCATATTACCCCTTGCTAGTTGCATCAACTTAAGTTAAAGAACTCTCAGCTCCTTTTTCCTCAAATGTAAAAATGAAGATAATATGCCTACCTTGGCAGAGGGATTAAATAAACAGGGCACATATTGTGCTTATAATTTTTTTTTTACTTTGTACAGAAGAAAAATAAGTATTCTTAAAAATAAGAATAACTACTTCTATGACTTTAGAAAGGTTACATTCCTTCTATGCACCAGTTTCCTTTTCTTCAATCATAATAGCATTTTCCACCTGTGTACAAAATTATCAAATAAGGGTAAAATAAGATAACATACAAAACTTGCTCAGAAAAGGTATGATACAATAAAGAATTACGTTATTAGAGTGCCTGCATGTTTACTCTTTCAGACAAACTAGTACCAGAAGGGAAAAGTACTAACATGAGTAAGATTAGAGGCTTAACCATTCTTCAGTGAGGAAGCAAGCACATAATAACATGTTTATTCGTCCAAAGGAAACAGAGCTGTGAACAAAAATTTTAAAAATTAATAATAGCACACAAATCAGAAAAATAGCAAAGTAGCATCTATTTGGTATTTTACTGCTTTTCTTGGCTTTTAATTTTAATATCATGATTTTAGTTTTTGTGAAGCATTCATATATCTTTCACTTGGATGACAGTAAGATATATAAACAGATCTATAGTAAATATAAACCATGAATCAGACAGTTGTGTGATATAGAACTGTGAAATACATTGTGGGTTGCTCAAAAATATGGCAAACTTTACTCTTCTGTGCATCAGAAAAAGGTTTGACTGTATGGACTCAGTAATAGATTTATTTTAGAAGTAGCGTAAATGTACATCCTCCAAATTTTTAATAAATTAATATTCAACAAAATTTGTGATAATTTTTCCACTGTATTTCCATTATATTTAGTCCAAAGAATATTTAAATTTATCCCATAGACTTTTATTCTTCTTTCCTACCCAAAAGACTGAAATTATTCTTACAAATCCAAGTTAGTGTGTTTACAGAATTTACAGGGCTTCCTTGGTGGCTCAGACAGTAAAGCATCCACCTGCAAAGCAGGAGAACAAGGTTTGATTCCTAGTTTGAGAAGATCCCCTGCAGAAGGAAATGGCAACCCACTCTAGTTTCTTGCCTGGGATTTCCATGAACAGAGGACTGTGGTGGGCTACAGTCCGTGGGGTCACAAAGAGTTGGACACGACTGACTAACACACACAGAATTTACATAGTTTGTCTGTTTTGATTTGATGTTTGGCAGTTGTCCACAAGTAGCTATTCTGACTAATCTCAATTCTATTCCATCCAAGATTTATAACAGCAATGCTAAAAGTGTTTATGAGGCACATAGAATTGTTTTCCTTTTCTTAAAGTTGAAAAAAATCAAGACACAATTGTGATTTCACAAGACGATAGCACTGGTCATAACATGAGCTCATAGTTTCTCCTAAATGCAAACAATACATGTAATGACTGACTTGGGTACCATTTTTTAAAGAAGAGATAACATTTGATTGAACCTTGGATCAGATTTCCAACCTGTGTGACTTATTCCACTACAGAAAAAACCTGACTCTTGAGGGGAAGAATTTAGTTTAATTATCTACATAAGTAAGTCAGGGGAAATTTATTTTGAAAAATTCAAACCTGTTTCTAAAGTTCATCATGAGGCTATAGTTCTGACAGGAAGAAAGCCTTAGTGACTTGAAGATCAACTTACTTAGTTATCACTTATAGTGGGAATGTGTGCTGAAAGTTGAGACATTTTGTCAGCCTTTCAACAAAATAACTGAGGTGCTGACTTTTTGACCCTATTTGGGTACCCATAGATGGAAAGAAGAAAAAAAGATTTCAAATCAGAGCCCCAATATGTGATTTTCTTTTTTACTTCTTTCCCTTTCTGGTTCATGGCCCTCAGGCATCAAAAGCATAAGGTACTTTGGCCTCTTCTTTTCACAGTTTGAAAGTCAGTAAAGCTTTCAACAATCTTTTGTCCTTAATTGCTTTCTTTTCCATACATATATATATTATATATAATTTTTTCCCAAGCCCCAAAGCAGCCATTAAAAGTCACCATCATCTATCCAGTTATAGAAGCAACACAGAAAAGAGCTGAGGAGAACTATTAGCCATTGGCATACAGCCAGGAATTCAAATCTGATTTTCTGCATCTATTTCTTAAATTTAAGAGAAAATGTCCCAAAGTAATTGCAGCTTAAGGGAAACTCTCAAGCCATGTCATATATGTATGTACAAGAAGAGAAAGAAATACATGTGAAGTGGATTAAAACTACCTTGGTTCTCCTAGTTTAAGATCCTTCAACAAAGAGAATGAAATTGCAAGCTCCTTTGTCCTTCATACTAAAGTTTCACAGTGTTCTGGGATTTGTGTGCACCCATCACATAATAGATTAAGCCCAATGATTCGAAGTAAATTCCTTAGCAAACTTCGAGTTGGTAAACAGCAGTTCCGTTAAGTTAAAATGCAGTAATCTATACCATCCCTGGAAAATGAGATGAAATGGACTAAGGTTGACAAAGCTTTCCTTAAATATTCCTCAGATTTCCTAAAGATCCATGGTTCTGCAACAAACTTGCCTCTATTTGCTGTCAAATTTTTGCTAGTTTTTGCTTAGTGCTGACTTTTATTCCCTCATAGTATGCATCATTTGGACTCCTTGTATCTGATGTCTGTTTTTTCAAGTATCATATGGTAGACATGATCTTTTACATTTTATTTTCTTGTATGTGTATATGTATATATGTATGTGTACGTAAGTTGTATTGGCTCTTCCACAACCTACCAAGTATAAAACTATCTTTAGCACAAGAGAAATAAGGTGTTTCAAAACTCTGTGCATTGATAGATATTGTCCATGTTTTAAAAATAGTGTGATCACATTACTTGTTATAAGAAAAATAATTAATTCTAAGCTAGGTATTTCTATATTAAGGATCAGTTATTTTCTAAGTGATCAGTGATGGTCTGTACTAGAAGATCTCTGGTCATCCAATCCTCTGAGGATGGAACAATTTTCAGTCCATTTATACCAGCATCTAATCTGAGGGTCAATACATTTTTTCATACCAATTGCTCAGTATTGTGATTAATCTCTTAGAAATGCCCATATCTCTCTACAATTCACAATTCTGGGTAATATGGAAATCACTAGTAAATTACTTTCTGTTTCAAACAGTCTTAGTGCATTTGCCTCTGGTGGATGTGACTGGTGATGGAAGTAAAGTCCGGTGCTGTAAAAAACAATATTACAATGGAACCTAAAATGTTAGGTCCATGAATCAAGGTAAATTAAAAGTAGTCAAACAAGAGGTGGCAAGAGTGAACATTCACATTTTAGGAATCAGTAAACTAAAATGGCTAGAACGGGCAAATTTAATTCAGTATCTACTACTGTGAGCAAGAATCCCATAGAAGAAATGGAGCAGCCCTCATAATCAACCTAAGAATCCAAAATGCAGTAATTGGGTGCAATCTCAAAAATGGCAGGATGATCTCTTTTTGTTTACAAGACAAATCATTCAGTATCACAGTAATCAAAGTCTATGACCCAACCACCAACGCCAAAGAAGCTGAAGTTGAATGACAAGCCCTACTAGAACTAACACTAAAAAAAAAAAAAAAAAAGATGTTCTTTTCATCATAGGGGGCTGGAATGCAAAAGTAAAAAGTCAAGAGATCCCTGGAGTAACAGGCAAGTTTGGCCTTGGCATACAAAATGAAGCAGGGCAAAGGCTAACAGAGTTTTGCCAAGAGAACACAGTGGTCATAACAAACACCCTCTTCCAACAACACAAGATAAGACTCTATACATGGACATCACCAGATAGTCAATACCAAAATCAGACTGTTTATATTCTTTGCAGTGGAAGATGGAGAAGCTCTATACAGTCAGCAGAAAAAAGACTGGGAGCTAACTGTGGCTCAGATAACAAATTCTTTATTGCACAATTCACTTAAATTGAAGAAACTAGGGAAAGCGACTAGACCATTCAGGAATGACCTAAATCAAATCCCTTATGACTATACAATGGAAGTGACAGATAGATTCAAGAGATGAGATCTGATATAGTGCCTGATGGACTATGAACAGAGGTTCATGACATTGTACAGGAGGCAGTGATCAAGACCATCCCCAAGAAGTAAAAATGCAAAAAGGCAAAATGGTTGTCTGAGTAGGCCTTACAAAGAGCTGATAAAAGAAGAGAAGCTAAAGACAAAAGAGAAAAGGAAAGATATAGCCAATGAATGCAGAGTTCCAAAGAATAGCCAGGAGAGATAAGAAAGCCTTCCTCAGTGATCAATGCAAAGAAATAGAGGAAAACAATAGAATGGGAAATGCTAGAATCTCTTCAAGAAAATTAGAGATACCAAGGAGACATTTTATGCAAGATGGGCATAATAAAAGGCAGAAATGGGATGGACTGAACAGAATCAGATGATATTAAGAAGAGGTGGCAAGAATACACAGAAGAACTATACAAATAAAATCTTAATGACTGAGATAACTATGACAGTGTGATCACTCACCTAGAGCCAGGCATCTTGGAATGCAAAGTCAACTGGGGCATGAGAAACATCACTACAAACAAAGCTAGTGGAGGTGATGGAATTCCAGCTGAGTTGTTTCAAATCCTCAAATATGATGCTGTTAAAGTGCCACACTCAATATGCCAGCAAATTTGGAAAACTCAACAATGGCCACAGGATTAGAAAATGTCAGTTTTCACTCCAATCCCACAGAAAAGCAATGGCAAAGAATGTTCACACTACTGCACAATTGCACTCATCTCACAAACTAGTAAAGTGATACTCAAAATTCTCCAGGTGAGGCTTCAACAGTACACGAACCGAGAATTTCCAGATGTTCAAGCTGGATTTAGAAAAGGCAGAGGAACAAGAGATCAAATTACCAACATCTGTTGGATCATTGAAAAAGCAAGAGAGTTGCAGAAAAGCATCTACTTCTGCTTCTCTGACTATGACCAAGCCTTTGACTGTGTGGATCACAACAAACTGGAAAATTCTGAAAGAGATGGGAATACCAGACCACCTCACCTGCCTTCTGAGAAATCTGTATGTTGGTCAAGAAGCAACAATTAGAACTGGTTATGGAACAATGGACTGGTTCCAATTTGGGAAAGGAATACATCAAGCCTGTACATTATCATCCTGCTTATTTAACTTCTATGCACAGTACATCATGCAAAATGCCAGGCTGGATGAAACATAAGCTAGAATCAAGACTGCTGGGAGAAATAGCAATAACATCATATATGCAGATGATACCACACTTATGGCAGAAAGAGAAGAGGAACTGAACATCATGTTGATGAAGGTGAAAGAGAAGAGTGAAAAAGCTGGCTTAAAACTCAGTATTCAAAAATGTAAGATCATGGTATCTGGTCCCATAATTTTACAGCAAATAGATAGGAAAATAATGGAAACAGTGACAGACTTTATTTCCTTGGGCTCCAAAATCACTGCAGATGGTGATTGCAGCCATGAAATTAAAAGACGCTGGCTCCTTGGAAGGAAAGTTATGACCAACTTAGAAAGCACATTAAAAAGCAGAGACATTACTTTGCTGACAAAGGTCTGTCTAACCAAAGCTATAGTTTTTACAGTAGTCATGTATGGATGTGAAAGTTCAACCATAAAGAAAGCTATGTGCCAAACAATTTATGCTTTTGATCTATGGTGTTGGAGAAGACTCTTGAGATTTCCTTGGACAGCTAAGAGATCTAATCAGGCCATCCTAAAGGAAATCAGTCCTGAATATTCATTGGAAGGACTGATGCTGAAGCTGAAGCTCCATTACTTTGCCCACCTGATTTGAAGAACTGACTCACTGGAAAAGGCCATGAGGCTGGGAAAGATTGAAGGCAGGAGGAGAAGGGGATGACAGAGGATGAGACGATTGGATGACATCACCAACTGGATGGACATGAGTTTGAGCAATCTCTGGGAGCTGGTGATGGACAGAGAACCCTGGCATGTTGGAGTCCATGGGGTTACAAAGATCAGACATGACTGAGCAACTGAACTGAACTGACTCAAAAGTTCAGTTAGTGGACAGAGTCCCAACCTGGGGATTTTATTCAGTGTTTCGTCCACATGGTGACATTCAAGAACAATTAGTAAATAGAACCCTGGCATGTTGGAGTCCATGGGGTTACAAAGATCAGACATGACTGAGCAACTGAACTGAACTGACTCAAAAGTTCAGTTAGTGGACAGAGTCCCAACCTGGGGATTTTATTCAGTGTTTCGTCCACATGGTGACATTCAAGAACAATTAGTAAATATCACAAAAGAGAGAAGTTAGAAAAGAGACAAAACATTATTAAATAGACTAATTTTAAAATTTATCCCTAAAATTGTTTCAAAATTTTATACTCCAGAAAATATAACTTAATTGCATGTAATTACATAACTTAATAACAATCAGGCTCAGCTACTCATGTCTCCCCACATGATATCTGAGAGATATGAAAGACTGCTACTTTAATGGCAACCTGGACTCTTGCCTGAGCTACAACCTTAGAGATCACTCAGCAAGATTTTCATATTCTAGTTGATAGGTTTTATTCTTCTTGCAGGATGTTAGTGTTGGGTTTCCATAGAATAAACTGCAACATTTGTAAAAAATAACAAATCTCCATGTGTAATGTAGGAATTTTTTTTCTCAACTACTTTATTACTGTCTCTTATACACATCTAGATGAATAAATAAGAGAAACTGAGGCTTCCCAGTTACGTTATGTGCCCCACACAGAAACCTTGAAGTTGCAAGCTTTCAGAGATGTGAAGGTACGTTCATTTCTCCAGTCACGTAAGTTATTAGGAGTTCACATGTCTGGTGTACACTGTCATGTGCGTTCATCCTCTAAAGTGGTTGTGGGTTTGTGTGCTTTACTGTTCAGGGCATAGAATACAGAGGTCAGTCAGTCAGTCAGTTCAGTCACCCAGTCCTGTCCAGCTCTTTGCAGCCCCATCCCCCAGCAATCAGAGTCTTCTTTGCATGAGGTGGCCAAAGTAATGGAGCTTCAGCTTTAGCATCATTTCTTCCAAAGAAATCCCAGGGTTGATCTCCTTTAGAATGGACTGGTTGGATCTCCCTGCAGTCCAAGGGACTCTCAAGAGTCTTCTCCAACATCACAGTTCAAACGCATCAATTCTTTGGTGCTCAGCCTTCTTCACAGTCCAACTCTCACATCCATACATGACCACAGGAAAAACCATAGCCTTGACTAGACGGACCTTAATCGGCAAAGTAATGTCTCTGCTTTTGAGTATACTATCTAGGTTGGTCATAATTTTTCTTCCAAGGAGTAAGCGTCTTTTAATTTCATGGCTGCAGTCACCATCTGAAGTGATTTTGGAGCCCCCAAAATAAAGTCTGCCACTGTTTCCACTGTTTTCCCATCTATTTCCCATGAAGTGATGGGACCAGATGCCATGATCTTTGTTTTCTGAATGTTGAGTTTTAAGACAACTTTTTCACTCTCCACTTTCAATTTCATCAAGAGGCTTTTTAGCTCCTCTTCACTTTCTGCCATAAGGGTGGTGTCATCTGCATATCTGAGGTTATTGATATTTCTCCTGGCAATCTGGACTCCAGCTTGTGTTTCTTCCAGTCCAGCATTTCTCATGATGTACTCTACGTAGAAGTTAAATAAGCAGGGTGACAATATACAGCCTTGACGTACTCCTTTTCCTATTTGGAACCAGTCTGTTGTTCCATGTCTAGTTCTAACTGCTGTTTCCTGGCCTGCATACAGATTTCTCAAGAAGCAGGTCAGGTGGTCTGCCTCTCTGTCAGAATTTTCCACAGTTTATTGTGATCCACATAGTCAAAGGCTTTGGCATAGTCAGTAAAGCAGAAATAGATGTTTTTCTGGAACTCTCTTGCTTTTTTGATGATCCAGCGGAGGTTGGCAATTTGATCTCTGGTTCCTCTGCCTCTTCTAAAACTAGCTTGAACATCAGGAAGTTCATGGTTCATGTATTGTTGAAGCCTGGCTTGGAGAATTTTGAGCATTACTTTACTAGCATGTGAGATGAGTGCAATTGTGCAGTAGTTTGAGCATTCTTTGGCATTGCCTTTCTTTGGAATTGGAATGAAAACTGACCTTTTTCAGTCCTATGGCCACTGCTGAGTTTTCCAAATTTGCTGACATATTGAGTGCAGCACTTTCACAGCAGCATCTTTTAGGATCTGAAATAGCTCAACTGAATTTCATCACCTCCACTAGCTTTGTTCGTAGTGATGCATCGTAGTGATGCCTAGTGATGTCTCCTGCATTGGTGCATTATTTACCATTATGCCACCTGGGAAGCCCAATGTAGCTGGTACTACTGTACTTTTCCAGGTACTGGACTATAAGATTAAAAATATTCTCTTTATTTTTTGTATTTGTTTGTGTATTATTTGTGTGAAGAGTATTATAAACCTACATCAGTACAGTGCTCTATAGCCAATTGTGTTAGTTGGGTACATAGGCTAAGTTTGTAGGACTTACAAACAAATTAGACTTATGAATGCATTCTCAGAATGGACACTTGTTCATATGTAAGGGACTTTCTGTAATTGCTAGATGAAAGGATAGTGGGGCCATGCCTCCAACCTAAATCTATTCAAAGCCATAAACTTTTTCCCCCCAAACACAAAAATCCATGTGTCTGTCACATCCACTGTGCTCTTACCTTCACCCAGAACTTGTCTGAAAGCAGTGCTTCACAGAACACCTTCCTGGCTCCCTGGTGCTTTTGTTTACTCCAGAGCCAATGGTACTGTGTTGATGCCTGCAGAACACTGATCTAACTCTATTGTAAAGGACTGCTTACTTCTGTCACCCCAGCTTGACAGGAAAGGCTTTTTTCACTGTTTCCTTCCAGCTCTTGGCCTAGTGAAGAGCATGCAGTTGGGATTTAACAAGTATTCATTGAATAAATGGATGAAAGATTCCAGGCTCACCAAACATATGCTCAACTTTGCCTTCAGTGCTTGACCTACCTTGGGGGAGTTTCCATCTGCTTCGACTACTGTCAGATCTCCATCATTAAACATGTGGTGGTTGTCACACTGGTAACAGATATTTGTTGGTGATGAATCTGATAAACTGATGCAGAGAAATATCTTCTCTGATTACTTACAGGAGCAGTGAGAAATGCCCTCGAGGGACATGGTAATAATTGTACATTTTACTGAGATTATACTGGCTGTGCTTCTTTCGCTGCACGTGGCATAAACCCAGTTCACAATAGCTTAGCAAAAAGGATATTGATAACTTTTAACCTATAAGTGGGAAGCAGAGTATTGAAGTCGCCTTTAGACCCTGGTGGGTCCCAGAGCTGAACAGTTTTGTTTCTGTATCTATCTCTGTGTTTGCTTCCTTTCTCTCGATTTTGTGCTTCTCCCTCTGTCCTCATTCTGCAGAAAAGCTCTCTATTTGAGCGAAAAGGAAGGGCCAGGATAGGAAGAGCATAGGTCAATGGTTCTCTGAGTGCTTCCAGCAGAGTTAGCATTATCTGGATTCTGGCTGGAAATGCAAATTCGAGGGGCTTTTCCTAGACCTTCTGAACGAGAAACTCTGATAGTGGAGACCAGTAATCTGTGCTTTTTCAAGTCTTCCAGGTGACCGCAATACACACTACAATTTGAAAACCACTGGATTAAGGATGAGAATTAGGTGAAATGGGTGGAATTCACTCAGTGACCTTTCACATACAGAACTGCAGGAACGTGAATGTGGCCCCAAACAGGAGCTGTATGTCTGGAATTCATCTGAAGTACACAGCACTCATTTGAGGACAGCCTAGTTCATTCATCTTTTTGCTGTTTGTCTTTCACTCAGTAGCGTCCAACTCTGCCACCCCATGGGCTGCAGCACGCCCAGCCTCCCAGTTCCTCACCATTTCCCGGAGTTTGCCCAAGTTCATGTCCATTGAGTTGCTGATGCCATCCATCATTCATCTTAATGATATATTTATGCTTACTTTATAGAGTCTTTTAAAAGTAAAGGATTTGGAGAAATTTTAGTAATGAATTCTATTTTGTTAAACTCGACCTTTTAAGAGTGACAGAAAGATGGGAGGACACTGGGGTCTGTGTTCCATGCAAGAAAGGCATTCAGGGTCAAAATCCCAAAGTTTCCTAACAGTTTTGAGAGCTCTGCAGCTTCCCAATGTTATTTTTTGAGATTTATTTTTAATTCTTTTTTTTTTTAATTTAAGTACCTTTTTTTTTTTTTTTAAAGCTCTGTAGTAACAGAATTCTTGGAGTGAAAAGTGTTGTTTGGGAAGACAGCACAAAGGAAGAAAGTTAGGGGAGAATTGTGATCCACTCTATAACCAGTCTTGAGGAAATAGATAGCCCAGTAAAGGGACTTCCCTGGTGGTCCAGTGTTTAAGAATTCACCTTCCAAGGCAGGATATGTGAGTTCAATCCCTGGTCAGGGAACTAAGATTCCACATGCCTCTGGACAACTAAGACCCAATACAGCCAAACAAATATTAAAAAAAGAAAAAGAAATCCCAGTAGATGAAAACAGAGCTCACAGCTCAGAGGAGGGGGAAAACTGCCTAAATTCCTTGTATTTCCTGAAATAGAGTCTCCTTATCCCACCCACTCCCCCACCCCAGGAGTGACAAAAGCTCCCGAGGGACTTCAGTTCCCTTAGCAGTGGTAAAAAGTCACTTTGGAAGGCTGTGTTCTGCATTACCTTTCTTTTCAGATTTAACCGTTTTTGTTCTTGTTTGGTCTTTTAATTAAAAAAGAGAGAGACTTTCAAGCCAGTCAAGATGGTGGCAGCAGCTTGGCAATAGCTGAGTTGAAATAAAGATGGCAAGAACTAAAAGAGAACTAAAAAATAACTATAAATAATAGAACTATTCAGAATGAAACAACCTTAAGTTATGCTAAATAAAAATAACTCTAAATAATAATAATATGATAATAGCAAACACTCATTCATCTTTTATTATGTGCTAGGTCCTTTGGTGTCTAACTCAATGAAACTATGAGCCATGCCATGTAGGGCCATCCAAAATGGACGGGTCATGGTGGAGAGTTCTGACAAACTATGGCCCACTGGAGAAGGGAATGGCAAACCACCTCCCTTGAGAACCCATGAACAGTATGAAAGGCAAAAAGGTATGACACTGAAAGATAAACTCCTCAGGTTAGTAGGAGCCCAATATGCTACTGGAGATCAGTGGAGAAATAACTCCAGAAAGAATGAAGGGATGGAGTCAAAACAAAGACACACCCACTTGTGGGTGTGCCTGGTGATAGAAGCAAAGTTTGATGCCGTAAAGAGCAATATTGCACAGGAACCTTGGATGTTAGGTCCACGAATCAAGGCAAATTGGAAGTGATCAAGCAAGAGATGGCAAGAGTGAACATTTTAGGAAACAGCGAACTAAGATGGACTGGAATAGGTGGATTTAACTCAGATGACAGTTATATCTACTACTGTGGGCAAGAATTCCTTAAAGAAATGGAGCAGCCATCATAGTCAACAAAAGTGTCCGAATGGATTGGCCTTGGATGCAATTTCAAAAATGACAGAATGATCTCTGTTCATTTCCAAGGCAAACCATTCAACATCATGGTAGTCCAAGTCTATGCCCTGACCAGTAATGCTGAAGAAGCTGAAGTTGAATGGTTCTATGAAGACCAACAAGATGTTCTAGAGCTACCATCCAAAAAGAGATGTACTTTCCACTATAAGAGACGGAAATACAAAAGTAGAAAGTCAAGAAAATTTGGAGTAACAGGCAAATTTGGCCTTGGAGTCCAGAATGAAACAGGGCAAAGGCTAATAGGGATTTGCCAAGAGAATGCACTGGTCATAGCAAACACCTTCTTCCAACAACATAAGCAAAAACTCTACACATGACATCACCAGATCGTCAATACCGAAATGAGATTGATGATATTCTTTGCAGCCAAAGATGGAGAAGCTCTATACAATCAACAAAAACAAGGCCAGGAGATGACTATGGCTCAGATCATGAATTTCTTATTGCCAAATTCAGACTGAAATTGAAGAAAGTAAGGAAAACCACTAGACCATTCAGGTAACAGTTCAGTTCAGTTGCTAAGTTGTGTCCGACTCTTTGCGACCCCATGAATTGCAGCACGCCAAGCCTCCCTGTCCATCACCAGCTCCCGGAGTTTACTCAAACTCACGTCCATCAAGTCAGTGATGCCATCCAGCCATCTCATCCTCTGTCGTCCCCTTCTCCTCCTGCCCCCAACCCCTCCCAGCATCAGAGTCGTTTCCAGTGAGTCAACTCTTTGCATGAGGTGACCACAGTACTGGAGTTTCAGCTTTAGCATCATTCCTTCCAAAGAACACCCAGGACTGATCTCCTTTAGAATGGACTGGCTGGATCTCCTTGCAGTCCAAGGGACTCTCAAGAGTCTTCTCCAACACCATAGTTCAAAAGCATCAATTCTTTGGCGCTCAGCTTTCTTCACAGTCCAA
>SJYC01053511.1:0-16008 GCA_006408675.1 Madoqua kirkii | reverse complement strand
TCTTCACTTTCTGCCATAAGGGTGGTGTCATCTGCATATCTGAGGTTATTGATATTTCTCCCGGCAATCTGGATTCTAGCTCGTGTTTCTTCCAGTCCAGTGTTTCTCATGATGTACCCTGCATATAAGTTAAATAAGCAGAGTGACAATATACAGCCTTGACGTACTCCTTTTCCTATTTGGAACCAGTCTGTTGTTCCATGTCCAGTTCTAACTGTTGCTTCCTGACCTGCATACAGATTTCTCAAGAGGCAGGTCAGGTGGTCTGGTATTCCCATCTCTTTTAGAATTTTCCAGTTTATTGTGATCCACATAGTCAAAGGCTTTGGCATAGTCAGTAAAGCAGAAATAGATGTTTTTCTGGAACTCTCTTGCTTTTTTGATGATCCAACAAATGTTGGCAATTTGATCTCTGGTTCCTCTGCCTTTTCTAAAACCAGCTTGAACATCTGGAACCATTCAGGTATAACCTAAATCAAATTCCTTACAATTATACAGTGGAAGCAACAAATAGATTCAAGGGATTGGATCTGATAGACAGAGTGCTTGAAGAACTATTAATGGAAGTTCATGATATTGTACAGGAGACAAGGATCAGGACTATCCCCAAGGTAAAGAAATGCAAAGAGGCAAAATGGTTGTTTGAGGAGGCCTTACAAATAGCTGAGAAAAGAAGTGAAAGGCAAAGGAGAAAAGAAAAGATATACCCATTTGAAGGCAGAGTTCCAAAGAATAGCAAGGAGAGATAAGAAAGCCTTTCTTGGCAATCAGTGCAAAGAAATAGAGGAAAATAAGAGCACAGGAAAGACTAGCGATCTCTTCAAGAAAATTAGAGATACCAAGGGAACATTTCATGCAAAGATGGACACAATAAAGGACAGAAATGGTATGAACTTAACAGAGGCAGAAGATATTAAGAAGAGGTGCCAAGAATACACAGAAGAATTATACAAAAAAGATCTTCATGACCCAGATAACCATGATGGTGCGATCACTCACCTAGAGCCAGACATCCTCGAATGTGAAGTCAAGTAGGCCTTAGGAAGCCTCGCTATTTACAAAGCTAGTGGAGGTGATGGAATTTCAATTGAGCTATTTCAAATCCTGAAAGATGATGCTGTGAAAGTGCTGCACTCAGTATGCCAGCAAATTTGGAAAACCCAACAGTGGCCACAGGACTGGGAAAGATCAGTCTTCATTCCAATGCCTAAGAAAGGCAATGCCAAAAAATGCTCAAACTACCACACAACTGCGCTCATCTCACACGCTAGTAAAATAGTGCTCAAAATTCTCCTAGCCCGCTTCAACAGTACATGAACCGTGAGCTTCTAGATGTGCAAGCTGGTTTTACGAAAGGCAGAGGAACCAGAGATCAAATTGCTAACATCCACTGGATCATGGGCAAAGCAAGAGAGTTCCAGAAAAACATCTATTTATACTTTATTGACTATGCCAAAGCCTTTGAGTATGTGGATCACAATAAACTGTGAAAATTCTGAAAGAGATGGAAATACCAGACTTGCCTCCTGAGAAACCTGTATGCATGTCAGAAAGAAAGAGAACTGTCCATGGCACAACTGTCCAAAGGGGGAAAGGAGTACGTCAAGGCTGTATTTTGTCATCCTGCTTATTTAACTTATGTTCAGAGTACATTATGAGAAACACTGGGCTGGATGAAGCATAAGCTGAAATCAAGATTGCTGGGAGAAATATCAATAACCTCTGTTATGCAGATGACACCACATTTATGGCAGAAAGAGAACTAAAGAGCCTCTTGATGAAAGTGAAAGAGGAGAGTGAAAAAGTTGGCTTAAAACTCAACATTCAGAAAACTAAGATCATGGCATCCAGTCCCATCACTTCATGGCAAGTAGATGGGGAAACAGAGGAAACAGTGACAGACTTTATATTTCGGGGCTCCAAAATCACTGCAGATGGTGACTGTAGCCATGAAATTAAAAGACGTTTACTCCTTGGAAGGAAAGTTATGACCAGCCTAGACAGCATATTAAAAAGCAGAGACATGACTTTGCCAACAAAGGTCTGTCTAGTCAAAGCTATGGTTTTCCAGTGGTCATGTATGGATGTGAGAGTTGTACTGTGAAGAAAGCTGAGCACTGAAGAATTGATGCTTTTGAACTGTGGTGTTGGAGAAGACTCTTGAGAGTCCCTTGGACTTCAACGAGATCCAACCAGTCAACCAGTCCATCCTAAAGGAGTTCAGTCCTGGGTGTTCATTGGAAGGACTGATGTTGAAGCTGAAACTCCAATACTTTGGCCACCTGGTGTGAAGAACCAACTCATTGGAAAAGACCTTGATGCTGGGAGGGATTGGGGGCAGGAGGAAAAGGGGATGACAGAGGATGAGATGGTTCGATGGCATCACAGACTCAATGGACATGAGTTTGAGTAAACTCTGGGAGCTGGTGATGGATAGGGAAGCCTGGCGTGTTGTAGTCCATGAGGTCGCAAAGAGGTGGATACGACTGAGAGACTGAACTGAACTGGACTGAACTGAGGCCCTTTAGTTGTATTGATACATTTAGTATTTGCAACCACTGCCTGCTTTACAAATGGAGAAAACCAACACAGCTTATCCAATTCAAATAGTATTTTGATTATAAATCAGTTAAGCTTTGTCCTTAGTTCTTATGCGGTTTATCATTCCATAAGGCTACCTCTCGAGAGAAAGTGAACTTCATCAAAGTATGCAGATGTTTGCTAACATTTAATACACCTTAATGTTGGGAAGGCCACAGCATGTAGTTTTCCTTAGGAGCCCCTCTGGACAAAAATGGGATCCAATTACCATCCTATTCTCATCCTGACCCTGCCATTATAGCTAAGACATCAGAGAGGACATTAACTTCTTACTGAGAAGCATTTCCATCTGCTGACCTTTCACAGGGATCAGTAGCATTACCTGTGACTTAGATTTTTCTTCATAATTCCATGAAATCCTTTGCTGTGAAGGTTAAAGGCACTTTCTATCAGAAACTTTTTTTTTTTTTTTTAATGGGAAAAGCTAACTTGAACCTAACTTGTGAAAAAACACATGAACCTTTGAAGGTCAAGTAATCTGTAACCTGACTTCACAGGACAACTGACATTCACATGCTGAGTTTCACTGTTAATTCATCCTGATTCTTGAAGACTGCTCAGAATGTTCATTGCATTTTTAATTTCACTGCTGGCTTAGCTGATGGGCTCTGTTTTTCTTATCTGAGCCATATTAAAAGTCAAGCAAGATCTCACATCATTCTACAGGAATAAATTTATAAACTCTGTTTACTTCAAGTTTCTAGTTGACACATAAATTTAGCAGCTACAAAATTACAGATAGCATTACCAAAAAGCTATTAAGCTATTCTCTTAGAGATAATATTTATAAATGAAATATAATTACAACCCAGAGCATGCTCTTTCCAGAGCTAAAAGCAATAAAGCTAAAGTAATAAAGAATTTCCAATTAGTTCTCCTGGGAGGAGGCCTCTAGTAGAGTGAAAAGAAGCTGGAGTGATTCATGGGCTTGGGATGGGGAAAGTAGAAAGAAGAGAAGGGGATAAAGAGAGGAGTTTGGCTTTTCCAGACAGTGAGCATATTCCAGGTTGCGCTAAGAGAGCAGACTTTGGCGCCCAGAGAGACCAAAAGGCTCTTGCCTTCTCTGGGAGAAGAATTTTTAAAGTACTTTTCCAATTTGATAGAAACTTTCTCATGGGAATACTTTGTTTACAGATGTTTTCCCCAAAGAGTTCTCTTATTTTCCCAGATAGCTGCATCTTGAAAAAAAATTAAATGAATACAACCCCAATAACCCACATAGTACATGGCCATTGTCCTTGATGTTTAAATTCAGGTCAGTAAATAATTATTGAGCAACTACTATATATAAGATACATTGTAGGTATTTTGAGAGTATCAAGATGGAGTAAGATATGATCCCTGTACTCAGGAAGTTTGAAATTTCAAAGGGGAGGGACTTTCCTGTTGGTCCAGTGCTTGAGACACCATGCCTCCACTGCGAGGGTGCAGGTTCAATTCCTAATAAAATTTATAAACTCTGTTTACTTCAAGTTTCTAGTTGACACATAAATTTAGCAGCTACAAAATTACAGATAGCATTACCAAAAAGCTATTAAGCTATTCTCTTAGAGATAATATTTATAAATGAAATATAATTACAACCCAGAGCATGCTCTTTCCAGAGCTAAAAGCAATAAAGCTAAAGTAATAAAGAATTTCCAATTAGTTCTCCTGGGAGGAGGCCTCTAGTAGAGTGAAAAGAAGCTGGAGTGATTCATGGGCTTGGGATGGGGAAAGTAGAAAGAAGAGAAGGGGATAAAGAGAGGAGTTTGGCTTTTCCAGACAGTGAGCATATTCCAGGTTGCGCTAAGAGAGCAGACTTTGGCGCCCAGAGAGACCAAAAGGCTCTTGCCTTCTCTGGGAGAAGAATTTTTAAAGTACTTTTCCAATTTGATAGAAACTTTCTCATGGGAATACTTTGTTTACAGATGTTTTCCCCAAAGAGTTCTCTTATTTTCCCAGATAGCTGCATCTTGAAAAAAAATTAAATGAATACAACCCCAATAACCCACATAGTACATGGCCATTGTCCTTGATGTTTAAATTCAGGTCAGTAAATAATTATTGAGCAACTACTATATATAAGATACATTGTAGGTATTTTGAGAGTATCAAGATGGAGTAAGATATGATCCCTGTACTCAGGAAGTTTGAAATTTCAAAGGGGAGGGACTTTCCTGTTGGTCCAGTGCTTGAGACACCATGCCTCCACTGCAGAGGGTGCAGGTTCAATTCCTAATTAGGGAGCTAAGTTCCCACATGCCATATGGTATGGTCAAAACACAGAAGAAAAAAAAAAAGATAATGAAATAGCTTCTTTTTAAATTTCAATTATTTTTTTTTTTAAATTTCAAAAGGGAGAGAAGAGATGTGATTGCAATCACTAATATTAGCTATTCTGTGTGAGGCTTTGTTCTCAATGCCTTACATATGTTAACTCATTTAATCCTCCTAGTAACCCTATATGGAGAAGGCAATGACATCTCACTCCAGTACTCTTGCTTGGAAAATCCCGTGGATGGAGGAGCCTGGAAGGCTGCAGTCCATGGGGTCGCTGAGGGTTGGACACAACTGAGCGACTTCACTCTCACTTTTCACTTTCATGCATTGGAGAAGGAAATGGCAACCCACTCCAGTGTTCTTGCCTGGAGAATCCCAGGGACGGAGGAGCCTGGTGGGCTGCCGTTTATGGGGTCGCAGAGAGTCGGACATGACTGAAGTGATGCAGCAGCAGCAGCAGTAACCCTATAAGAGGATGGCGTTATTTAACTTAATAGATGAGGAAACTGAGTTTGAGCCTTATTATAGAACTTGTCAAACGTTACACAGCAAAGCTGAAACTTGAGACAGTAAGAGATGAAATATTTGCCTTTAATTCTTACACTAAATCATTATCAGAGTCTGGGCTATAATTCAGCTGGAGCCCCCTGATTCTCTGCACAAGGCTCCTTTTATTAAAGTACGAGGTCTTTTTGTTTTCTCCTTAATAATGAATGAGGCTAGAAGGGATTTCCATGCTCCATCTGAGACTCTTGCTTGCTTATTTTGAGAAAGTAATTAACTTTAACTCAAACTTTGTTTTTCTAAAGAGCCCCCAAAAGTATCCACTAAGGGTTTTATGAAACCTTAAGCAAAGAACTGTTTGGACAAATACCATCTTGAAAGAGTTTTCTGGCTAGAACTAATATAAACGTACATTTACTGTTGACTTTAGGAAGGCCTTCATATGAATATCAGTTTTTGAAGTTTATTTATTAAAAAAAAACTCTCGTTTATCTAAAAATGTATGTTTTGGTTCAGCATATTGAAATCAAAGTTTGTTAGATAATGTTTTTATTGGGAAAACTGGTTTTATTTATATAAAATAGCTAACGCACAACTTAAAAGAAATACAGTGATTTTAAAAATATCCTCTAAGCGATTTTTATGCTTAGTGAAATGTCAGACAAAAACAAATATTTTATGTTATCACTTAATGAGTATAACAACACAGAAATGGACTTAAAGAAATTGAGAACAAACTAGTGATTACCAGCTGGTGGGTGGGGGTGAAATAGAGGTATGGGATTAAAAGACACAAATTGCCACGTGTAGAATGAATAAGCAACAAGGATCAATTGTGCAGTACAGAGAGGTATAGCTATTTTTAATAACTTTAAATAAAACATAATCTACAAAAAATATTGAATCACTATGTTGTGTACCTGAAACGAATATATTGTAAATCAGCTATGTAAGCACGCATGCTCAGTCGCTTCATTCACGTTCAACTCTTTGAGACCCATGGACTGCAGCCCGCCAGGCTCCTCTGTCCATGGGATTCTCCTGGCAAGAATACTGGAGTGGGTTGCCATTTCCTTCTCTAGTATATCTTCCTAACCCTGGGGTCAAACGCACCTCTTTACTGTCTCCCACATTGGCAGGCAGGTTCTTTACCACTAGCACCGTATCGGAAGCCCAAAAACCTATTATAATGCAGTACGATATAACCGATCGCAGTATTACATATGAGGCTAACTTCTACAGACCTACAAAAAGTGTGACTTCTGAAAGCACTCTTGGAGTGGAGTAGAACTCATTCGTATGTTGGGGGCTTACTGTACTGCTTTGCCATAATTTTAGTCTCCTTTCATGTCTGATTGGAAATATCCAATGATCTCCTTTAGTCTGACACCATCTCAAAAAGTCGTGGTGACAAATGTCCTTATAACTCAGGAGCAGAGGGAAGGTTACTTTGTTCAGATTAATTCATCAGCTTTGCTAATTACCTTTCTGAAGAGCAAATAAAATTTTGTATGTCTTGAAAAGAAATGATTGTTAAGAAGGAGAGACAGCCGCTTGAGTATGGTGGAAAGACTTGAATTTTTAGTGTTAGACTAACAGCTTGAGTTTCAGTACGGCCGTGTACTAGTTTCCTAATCATGAGAAACTCTTGACAGCAATCTCTGGGAAATTAAATTTACATCCAGTTTTGGTTATTTTCAGGATTAAAGAAAGACACAGTAAGCATTCATAAATAATGGCTAGTATGTTTCCTACATTAGTAACAGTAGTAATAATAATAAGGATACAATAATAATAATGTTACCCCAAAGAGATAGAAATGGCATCTAAAATGCATTTCATCTTTTCACAATTTTGAGGAAGTTAATCCTATATTCCATACCCAAGAAGGGAAGAGTAGGCTATCTTAGAATGCTGAAACGAAAGATTCAGTATTTACTGTCGTGGTCAGACCTGCAAACTCCTCATCCTTTGTAAGCTGTGTTCAGCTCACCTATGTCTCATCTCTGGCAGAGTAGCTGTGTTGGACCTGTGAACTCCCAGGCCCAGACCCGCTCTTCACAATGTGGCACAAATTTCACTCTGTGACCCTCCCTTGCTCACAATAATTTTGCTGCGCAAAGACGGTGAGGCAGGGAAGTTGAAGAATTTCTGAAGAGCCGGCCATGTCTTTCAGATAGCATCTTTCAGGATTCTGACTACATGTGAATTTCAGATTGGTTAGTTTGGTGTTTTACCAGCACCTGATAGATCAGCTTCTTGCTCACTGCCTCTCGACCCCTCCCGTTAGTCCCTGGTTTCCAAAATAGAGTGCTGGCTAATCGCTGAAACTTACTTAAACCTGGCTGGCTTAGTCCAGCAGACTTTTAATGCATCAGAGAAACTTCAGTAGCCATCCCACACCAGTTCTGGTCTCCGTCGTTCCGTCTCAGGCTCTGTGGTGGCTTTCCTGCCTCTCCTGATCTGCTCCCCGCATCAGCACCACCATCAGCACCACCATCAGCGCCAACCTGGCCCCACCGTCTGTGGCTCCTCCTCTGGCTCCTGGAATAAAATATTCAGGCAGAGATGTCTTTCTATAAAGTGCTCGCTAGGGAGCAGCACATTGAAAGCTGTAAAGCCTTTGTGTATGCGTCCTTGGGTGGATCCGTTTAACCTTCTATACAGTATTTTTTTTTATAAAGGTAAAATGTATATTTTCACAAGAAGTTTTTAATTGACTGCTTTAAAATTAGACTTTCAGAACAAACCAAACTGGTGATAATACTGACCTGACACTGACTTGTTGGAGAAACTAGGTTTTGAGGGATGGTAAAATAGGCCCTGATGCTGGGAAAGACTGAAGGCAGGAGGAGAAGGGGATGACAGAGGATGAGATGGTTGGGTAGCATCACCGACTCAAGGGACCTGAGTTTGAGCGAGTTCCAGGAAACGGTAAAGGACAGGGAAGCCTGGCGTGCCACAGACCACGGGGCTGCAAGGACTCAGACACTAATGAATTACTGAACAACAAGCAAGAAAAATAGATTCAGGGTTTACTTTGCAAAGGTCAGAAGACACCTTATTTTTCTTACCCTATTGTTCCATTTTGAGGGGAAAAAGTCAAGCAAATGTTGTTACATAGTTCTCTCCACTTCCTTCATTCTATCTTTTTGTGAAATATGTGCTACAGCCAACAGCAAAGAACTTTCTAAACAAAGCAAAAACTTGTCTTTGCCAAAGGATAAAAAACAGTCAAGCATTGGGATAGACTCCAATAGTGAATGGAAACTAACGCAGTTCTAAATCCCTCCTCTTAGCATGATCCTTAGGCTTGGAACCTTGACATGGAAGAGCAAAGGGTCACTGTGTTATGTTGGATGTACTACAGCAGCCAGGGACACAGGTAGAAACTTATTTAAGAGAAATAATTTCTGTGACCTTTGTGTGAAAGTGTTAGTTGATCAGTTGTGTCTGACTCTTTGTGACCCCATGGACTGTAACCCACCAGGCTCCTCTGTCCATGGAATTCTCCAGGCAAGAATACTGGAGTGGGTTGCCTTTCCCTTCCCCAGAGGATCATCCCAACCCAGCGGTCCAACCTGGGTCTCTTGTATTGCAGGCAGATTCTTTATAGTTTGAGTCACCAGGGAAGCCCCATTCTATGACCTTTAACTATCTGAAAATAATATTCTTTTCTCTCTCCTTTTTATGATGATCTCCTTTTCTTTCTCTCTCTTACGCACATACAGTCACTCACACACACTCCACAGGTGTTAATTTTGCTAATTTTGTTAGTTTTGCTCAAAACTGATCATGGAAAAGAAAATGTTATGAGAGCTCACGCCCCCTTATGTCAGTAGATGAATCAGACTGTGACAGGTGGGTTGTAGTTAGATGAGATGAAAGCTCAAAATAAATGCTGTTTTCCATGAGCAGCAACAAGTAGAACTTACATACCCATATAGTTTCAATCCTATTGTACAAAGGGGAAAGAACTGATGTGTGCACATGTGATGTTCTGGTAATAGAAAGCTGCAGTAAGAGAGGGAAGATTAAAAACTAAATGCCTCTGCAGTTGAAACTGGAAAAATGTCAAGTGGAGAGCGTGGAAAAGTGTCAAATGTGAAACAAGGGTCCAGAGGGCAGATAACAAAGATTGGTCCCCGGATTTAAGCTACGTGGGAAGGGAGAAATTACACTGGATTGGACGAACTGGAATGGGAAAGAAAGAGGTTTAAGGAAAATGTTTTTGAACGTCCATTTATGTTTTGAAAAAAACATTAGGCTTAAGTAACATGCGAAGAGTTGACTCATTGGAAAAGACTCTGATGCTGAGAGGGATTGGGGGCAGGAAGAGAAGGGGATGACAGAGGATGAGATGGCTGGATGGCATCACTGACTTGATGGACGTGAGTCTGCGTGAACTCTGGGAGATGGTGATGAATAGGGAGGCCTGGCATGCTGTGATTCCTGGGGTCGAAAAGAGTCGGACACGACTGAGCGACTGAACTGAACTGAACTGAACTGATCGCACATTTATTATTTATTTATTTAAATCTATTTATTCTTGACTGGAAGGTCATTGCTCACAATACTGTGTTGGTTTCTGTCATACATCACCATGAATTAGCCATAGGTATGCGTATGTCCACTCCCTCTTGAACCTCCCACGTCCCACCCCTTGAGGTTGTCCCAGAGCACCTGATTTGAGCTCCCTGCTTCATACAGCAAATCTCCACTGGCAGCGATAATGCATTCAAAATACTGTGATACATGTCATGAATGCAAAAATGGAGGGACAATGGTGTGAAAGGACATCTTTGTCCTCTGAGCTGGTCCCACGTGAGGGTGGACAGGAGGAACTCAGAACAGAATTGACAATGCCAGAGACGGAAGAACGGAAGCCTGTAACTCAGAGCAAGCTGTTGTTTTGCCCTTGAGCTGAAATGGAATTTTGCTCTGCTGTTTAGAAATTTACATGACATAGATCTCAAAATGTTTTTATAAATATTTCATTCCCCAGATGGAACAGGATTAGATGACCTCCAGCTCTGATAGATTGAGCAAAGGCAGACCACGGATTTCAAATTCAGGTTCTCACATCTGCACTGTGCTCCTCACCATGGGATACTACTTTTTGTCTTTTAATTCTGAAGGGATAATCATTTCCTGTAGTTGCCTGGGACTCATTTTCCCCAAAACTCATCTCTGGAAGTAGGAGATTCATTGTGGAGCTCACACAGAAAACCTTGAGTATGTCTGAGATGGAGAACCTCACGGCCACACTCACTTTTCTGTTTTCCTCACTTGGCTATCTGCTATGTCACCCGGAAGCAGTCCTGCAAAGCTAACATGGTTTTATGGTGTCAAGAATAACCAGGTCACACAGTCCAACTAGGCAATTACTTTAGTGACCTCATTGAAAACACCACCCCCTCTTGCCACTCTCCACTCCCCACTCCATTGAATCCTATTACTTTCTCCAATTTCCATGGTGACAGAAAGTCCTGATGTTAGTCATTCTTTGGGGGAAATGGTTGTAGTAAATATTTCAGGGTAGATTATAGCTCTAAGTCAAGGTTTTTCAGTCTTTACGTTTGGGTTGCTATTGACATTTGGGGCTAAGTAATCTTGTTGCTGGGCAAGATGGAAGGCAAAAGAAGAGGGGCCAGCAGAGGATGAGATGGTTAGCTCACATCATGGACTCAATGGACATGAATCTGAGCAAACTCCAGACAGTGGAGTGCAGAGGAAACTGAGGTGCTGCTGTCCGTGGGGTCCCAGAGAGTAAGGCATGACTTAGCAAATGAATAACACCAGTTGCTCTCCACCCAGTAGACGTTGGTAGCACAAAATGTCCCTAGACATTGCCAAAGGACACTTTGGGGATAAAATCACCCTCTCAATCACCCTGCAGTGATTGAGAAGCACTGCCCCAAACCATTGTCTCCCATTAGTTACTTATGAATCAGTCCCAACTGTCTAGCAGGGCACCAAGGAAAATGAGAAGTTTCTGGAGCTCAGGGAAATCATTAGTTCAGGAAGCCTCAGAAAGTGGCTACAAAGGATAAATACACACTGGCTCTTATGGGGCAGAGATAACTTCCAGAACCACTATCAGAAGACTAATGAGGGGAAGACAGAGATAAGGGCACAAAGACAACTGGATAGAAAGAGAAGTATTAAGAACAATGTTGCTTTCACTTTATGACTTACACATGTGTGCTGCTAAGTCGCTTCAGTCGTGTCCGACTCTCTGCGCCCCCATAGATGGCCACCCACCAGGCTCCACTGTCCCTGGGATTCTCCAGGCAAGAACACTGGAGTGGGCTGCCATTTCCTTCTCCAATGCATGAAAGAGAAAAGTGAAAGTGAAGTTGCTCAGTCGTGTCGGACTCTTGGCGACCCCATAGACTGCAGCCTACCAGGCTCCTCCGTCCATGGATTTTCCAGACAAGAGTACTGGAGTGGGGTGCCATTGCCTTCTCCTTCTCTTCTACTCACATATGTTTCCCTGCTAAGTCACTTCAGTCGTGTCCAACTATTGTGACTCTATGGACCTTAGCCCACCAGGCTCTTCCCTCCATGGGATTCTCCAGGTAAGAATATTGGAGTAAGTAGCCATGCCCTCCTCCTGGGGATCTTCCCAACCCAGGACTGAAACCACGTCTCTTTTATCTTCTGCATTGGCGGGCGGGTTCTTTCCAGAAGGAAAACCACAGTGAATAGTCAGGAAACCAAGGATCTGGTCTCCACTCCGCTCACCTCTTGGTCTTTAGACCATGGGTTTATCCTTGGTTTCCTGATCTATAAATTGTAGCAAAGTTTCCAGACCTGCTTATCTCAGATTGTTGTGTTAAGGTAATATATGAGATCATGTTTCGTAACTGTATTCTCGATGAAAGTGTCAGGAATCACTGTTTTTGTACAGCTGTGCCTCGCATGTAAGTCAGAAGGCTGAGAGGATGTTTCTTAGATCTGTAGAGGGCCTGGGGCTGGAGTGGGTCAGGTTCATCCTAGAGCAGAATCATGTAATTTGGTGAAAACCCAGGTTATACTTCATAACCTAGCCCTTGATTCTTGGGCATCTGGAACAGTTACAGTGTGTATATCTGGGACATCCCTGGCTGTCCAGTGGTTTAGACTCTGCTTTATTACTGCAGGAGGTGCAGGTTTGATCGCCGGTCAGGGAGCTGAGATCCTGCGTGCTGTGTGGTATGGCCATTTTTTTAAAAAATTTATAAAAGAGTGTATATATCTGAGTATATAGCATAGTAAAATTTGACTGTTAATATCTTCCATATAAAGGAATTTCTGTTTGTCTTAATGTATATTTATGCTTCTTCTGAAAGGGAAAACCTTAGTAAATATGAGTAATAAGCCCACGATACTGTTTATATTGTTTGTGTTCTATAGTAGAAAGAAGATACATGCCTGGCAAAAACTTTAAAAAAAATAAGTAACTGTATACAGTTATCATTCTATTTCATGATAAATCTCTTCTCTCTTCTGACCTTGTTAATTTTCTTTTATCTACCAGGACCATTGAAACCTGGGAAACATCGTGCAGCTGTGCGCCATAAAACCAGATGTTCTTTCCCATGAGAAACAGTAGTGTAATAAATGTCTCCTTCCCTGCCTTGCTTAGTAGGGTCAATAAACGACACCTTGAAACACTGTCATCTCACCACAAAATAGATGGGGCAGAAGCAGAAGATATTAAGAAGAGGTGGCAAGAATACACAGAGCTATACAAAAAAAGATCTTCATGACCTGGATAATCATGGTGTGATTACTCACCTAGAGCCAGACATCCTGGAATGCAAAGTCAAGTGGCCTTAGGAAGCATCATTATGAACAAAGCTAGTGGAGGTGATGGAATTTCAGTTCAGCTATTTCAAATCCTAAAAGATGATGCTGTGAAAGTGCTGCACTCAACATGCCAGCAAATTTGGAAAACCCAGCAGTGGCCTCAGGACTGGAAAAGCTCAGTTTTCAATCCAATTCCAAAGAAAGGTAATGCCAAAGAATGCTCAAACTACCACACAATTGCACTCATCTCACATGCTGGTAAAGTAATGCTCAAAATTCTCCAAGCCAGGCTTCAGCAATATGTGAAGATATATTGCTTGAACATCTGGAAGTTCAGATGTTCAAGCTGGTTTTAGAAAAGGCAGAGGAACCAGAGATCAAGTTGCCAACGTTCTCTGGATCATGGAAAAAGCAAGAGAGTTCCAGAAAAACATCTATTTCTGCTTTATTGACTATGCCAAAGCCTTTGACTGTGTGGCTCACAATAAACTGTGGAAAATTCTGAAAGAGATGGGAATACCAGACCACCTGACCTGCCTCTTGAGAAATCTGTATGCAGGTCAGGAAGCAACAGTTAGCTAAGATTAACCCAGTTCTTTCTGGAACATATATGTGGTAGAATTGAGAAGTGTAGGTATGGGCACAAGAACTGGATTGTCCTTACTTTCTATTTATGTAGGAAATTGGACATCACCTTTTCTCATTTTCAAATTTTCTGTTGCCCAAACTACAAATGGGGTTTCCCAGGTGCCACCAGTGTTAATGAATCTGCTTTCTAATATGCTGTCTAGCTTGGTCATAGCTTTTCTTCCAAAGAGCAAGTGTCTTTTGATATCATGGCTGCCATCACCATCTGCAGTGATTTTGGAGCCCAAGAAAATAAAGACTTTCACTGTTTCCATTGTTTCTTCATCTATTTGCCATGGAGTGATGGGACCAGATGCCATGGTCTTCATTTTTTGAATGTTGAGTTTTAAGCCAGCTTTTTCACTATCCTCTTTCACTTTCATCAAGAGGCTCTTTAGTTCCACTGTGTATGGTGTCATCTGTGTATCTGAGGTTATTGATATTTCTTCCAGCAGTCTTTACTCCAGCTTGTGCTTCATCCAGCCCAGCATTTCTCATGATGTACTCTGAATATAAGTTAAATAATCAGGGTGACAATATACAGCCTTGACGTACTCCTCTTACAAGTTATTTTGTAGGCTGTAATATGGCATCTGGTCCCATCACTTCATGGGAAAAGAGATGGGGAAACAGTGGAAACAGTGTCAGACTTTATTCTGGGGGGCTCCAAAAATCACTGCAGATGGTGATGGCAACCATGAAATCAAAAGACACTTGCTCCTTGGAAGAAAAGCTATCACCAAGCTAGACAGCATATTAAAAATCAGAGACATTACTTTGCCAACAAAAGTCTGTCTAGTCAAAGCTATGGTTTTTCCAGTAGTCATGTATGGATGTGAGAGTTGGACCATAAAGAAAGCTGAGTGCCGAAGAATTGATGCTTTTGAACTGTTGTGTTGGAGAAGACTCTTGAGAGTCCCTTGGACTGCCAAGAGATCCAACCAGTCCATTCTGAAGGAAATTAGTCCTGAATATTCACTGAAAGGACTGATGCTGAAGCTCCAATACATTGGCCACCTGAGTTGAAGAACTGACTCATTGGAAAAGATTCTGATGCTGGGAAAGATTGAAAGCAGGAGCAGAAGGGAATGACAGAGAAGGAGATGGTTGGATGGCATCACCTACTCGACAGACATGAGTTTGAGCAAACTCTGGGAGTTGATGATGGACAGGAAAGCCTAGAGTGTTGCAGTTCTTGGAGCTGCAGAATCAGGCATCACTGAGTGACTGAACTGAACTGACCGAACTGTATTCAGAGTAATCATGGATTTTTTTTCTCATAATTTATATGGAGAGCTGATAATATTTCTCAAAACTTTTTTTTTAAGATGAGGATTGGCTAGTGGACAACAGGGAACAACAGGGAAGCAAGTGAAAATATCAGGTTGAAAATTTAAGACTTCAAAACCTTTTGGAACTTCCTAAAAGATTACGTGGAGGATCAGCTCAAGTTTAAAAGAAAGATTCAGTGTTTATTTGTTTAACTCTAATAAAAATAACTAAAACATGTTTGCTCTTGGGAATCTAGACTATTGTACCTGGCCAAAAGGAAGAACAATGTTAGCTAAGATTAACCCAGTTCTTTCTGGAACATATGTGTGGTAGAATTGAGAAGTGTGGGTATAGGCAGAAGAACTGGATTGTCCTTACTTTCTATTTATGTAGGAAATTGGACATCACCTTTTCTCATTTTCAAGTTTTCTGTTGCCCAAACTACAAATGGGGTTTCCCAGGTGCCGCCCATGTTAACGAATCTGCCTGCCATCAGCAAGAGACACAGGTTTGATCCCTGGGTTGGGAAGATCCCCTGGAGGAGGAAATGGCAATCCACTCCAGTGTTCTTGCCAGGAGAATCCTGTGGACAGAGGAGCCTGGTGGGCTATAGTTTATGGGGTCACAGAGAGCCGAACCTGACTGAGCAACTAAGCAGCAACAGCAACAAACTACAAATAAAAACTGTGTGGAAAACATTTTTGGGTTTCTGCCTCGGAAATACTGTTGCAAGTTGCAGTGTGCTAAACTAGATACTGAAAGCTTAATTATAGTAAAATCTGGTAGTGTAGGAGGTAGCCATTAGCTGCTGAGATAGCAGACTGCTTTTTGTTTCTGTCTGGTCTTTGTAGATAAATTATAACTTTCCCCTTTTATACCTGTCTCCCATTTCATTTCCCCAAACCAGAAAGCTTAACCTATTTGCAAAACAATGTTATTGCAGTCATC